>JARYGA010028705.1:0-25589 GCA_030545235.1 Helianthus tuberosus
AGAAGATATCCAGAATGGAATTATCCAAGTAAATGTCCTCGATTAAGGAATTCGTGGACTTGTAACGTAAATGTGTCACTTAATTGACACAAGCAATAATGGATGAACTGAAGCCTAAGATTTGGAAAATCTCTGTAACCTCCTTGTATCTTGATTATCTTCTCCTAAGATTACCCTGTTTACCCCCTGAGAGGCAAGTAGAGTTAAGATTTATATCCTATTTAAGGCTATATTATTATGAAACCTCCAAGACGGCTAGTACCATCATTGGAGGAATCGAAACCCTGATTAGGTAAGTTTTAAAATAGAGAATTCATATAGCCTAACTCAACATTCTGAGGATTCGGTATAGTTAATTAAGAAAGACAGTTTATGTGCTTATGCATTAATTACCGCAACCCTAATTAGGCAACAATTAAGAATTTTCATCAGCTGCCCAGGATCGTCGATTTGTTCGACTAACGGCAAGGATTAGCTATTCCTTAAGATTAGTTTTAAGCAGTGGTTAGAATAACCATCTCACCTTAAAAATAAGCTTTTTGTAATAGTTGTTATATAAGTATCAAGGTTGCTCCTTTGAAGACCTTGTATAGATGAAATATCAAAACGTCCGTTTGATGGACGAGACTTTGGAAAGTCCAATTACCAGAATCTGAAAGTTGCCTTGGAAACAACAAATAAGATCATACAAATCCAAAATCATCTGTAAGTTTCCAGTATTCGGCAGAAAATCAAGGATTAATTAAAGCAGCAACTCTTCTAAGTTCTTGTTAAGGAATAAAGTTCAATAAAGGATATCACCTTGGAAGGGTGTGCCAATTGTTAATTATCAGGCTAGTTAAGCTCTGAATATATAAAATCATTCGAAAGAATCGAATGTATCAAGATCAAATAGCTTATAAGATAAAAACCTATTTAAGGAATTTGGCGGAGCTTACAATGTATTACACACTAATGATTTAAGGATTTGTTTCACCAATAAGTCAAGACGCATTATTACATAATGATATGCAGATTTATGATACGATGAGAAACCTGTATCGATGGAGGATCGACAGGTTAAGAAGCTCCAAAAAGGATACATGTACCTATTATAGAGGTCAACTTGGGAAGTTGGAGAGGCTCCAGATATGCTATAGAAGTTAAGTCCATTATGCGATAAAAAGTACTTCCAGCAATTTAGCAAATCTCGAGGTCGAGATTTCTTTTAAGAGGGTGAGGATGTAACACCTAGTAAAATCACGTCCAATGATGTATTGACACGTGTAATAAACCCTAATGAAGTCAAATAGTAAATATAAGGGACTAATTTTTCGAAAAATCGAAAACCTTGATTATGAAAGGACTTGAAGTGTTTGTATACCTAAAATAAGTTTCTGAATAACCTCGTACGGTATTTATATTCACAAATGAGCCACTTGTTGATCGAGTGTAGCCGTTTGCGGAATAAATTGAAAGTTTGCGCAATAAAGGGGTTAAAAGCGTCAACATGTTAATCCTTACCTCTGAATGACCTTTTAGCGAACCCGAAGCATCGTGATGTTTAATAATACTTTCAAGAATGCTTAATATGGATTAAATGGGGCTTCAATGCTATTAAATGATGAGATGCGCAAGTTTGCGCAATAGAGGGACCTAAAGCGTTTTGAATCTACGCCTTTCGGTGACCATCTAAGTAAACGAGAGCGTAGTAATATTTAAGTATATGCTTGGGAATGATCAATATGAGCCACTGATGTAAAATAATATTTTGGGATTTTTAAAGATTTTTATTTATTTTTTAGGTTGAGCAAAACATAGGGTTCTAGCCTTGATTCAGTAATTGCCGGTTTTGCCCTTTTGGCCATAAAATGAGTTTTACATAACATTTTGATACCAAACTTTTTGCTACTGATTTTATATGGTAAATAGAACATTTTAAGCTTTCTGGAATGATAAAAATATCAGCTTTTCTTATAAAACCCGGAAATCGCTTAAAATCGCCTTTTTACGCGTTTTTAACGCATAGTATAAGTTAAAACTATTTTTAACATATAATGTGTGATACCTACTGATGTGTTAAGTAAATTTTCATAATTAAACAGTAGGCAAAAGTTTTAAACTCAGAATTCTAATTTTGACCTTTAAAGCTTAAGTGAAATTACCAAAATGCCCCTTCGGTGCATAGTTTGGTTATAAATAGTAAATTTCACATATATGCTATACCCTACTGTTATAACTTATTAAATCAAGTATTTTTACTGGTTATATCAGACCTGGAACTCAGAATAATATTTAATCTCTCTTACAACCTTTAAAATGACCAAAATACCCCTACGGGACATAAATTGGTTTTAAATTCGTTTTCGGCATAATGGAAGGTATCCTACTGATATCACAACATATTTAAAGCAAATTAACTTAGGAAACCTGTTCATGACTCATGTGGTTACCCGTTACGCACTTTTCGCGTTCGGATCGGCTTATGTAACTAGTTTGCATAAATTAGCCGAAACGGGTCAAACCTTATCATTTTTATCTCAAAATCCAGAATGTGTTTAGTTTACCCATACTAAACAAGTATGCAAGCTTGTCGGGTCTAAACCACATTCTAATCCGGTCTTCGCATAATCATGCGTTTTGAACCGTATCTTCTTTTAAAACTAACAGATCTAAGTTTAGGCTTAATTAAGACCCGTTAGGAATCTAATAGGTTATTAAAAACCTTCGTTCCAGATTTAGGAGCCCAGTAAAAGCTAACTGTACTTTCTTGGTGGTATACGGCTGGGATAAATTGTATAAATTTGCTCAGGTAAATACTTTTAACTTATTTTCCCTTATACGGGCTTGGGGTACGGTATATAAAATACCGCTTGGTCGGGCATTGAATTTTTAATTGTATGAAGGTTAAATTATTGAAATGTCCCGTTTAAATTGTTTTGTTTGCTTAAAGCCTTTGGGGGGTTAATGACCATGTCCCGGATATCCTTGGCATAATTTTACGAAATGGCCACGACCTAAGCACGGGGTGTAGGCGTACACCCGACAGTGCATATATAAATAATGAGGTATAACCGCCGGTTTCGGGAATAACTCACCGCGGGACTATATCATGTGGTGTGTCTATTAATCTTTAACCCGGTGTCAATCCGGGCTACTGAACGTATAACGAACATGTAATTCTTTGAGAAGTTTATACACAAATAATTATCCCAAGTTATAAAAAGTTTTATCCCATGTGCATTCAAATCAATTTTCTTAAACGTTTTCAAAATGAGTCAGTTAATTGTATTTACCAGTGTAAACTGACGTATTTTCCCAAAAAGGCTAAGTGCAGGTACTAATCGGAATAGGCTGGCTACTCCTAGCATCAATAATGAGTCTCGCACGCTTAGATGTTAAAATCTGTTGAACAATTATCTTTTAATTGATCCGCCTGTGGATCCTTTACATTCCGTTTGTAATACTTTGATATTACTTTATATCGGTTTGTAATATATTCATCTTTGGCTTCCACTGTGCATTTAAATTGTGTTGTTTGACTATGATGATATCAACTACGTCACGATAATCCCCACCGGTAATACGTGGAAATATCGGGGTGTGACATGCGAGTCCGGTTTGAGTCAGTTTTTAGAATAATGGTCTTGTCGAGTCCGGTTGTGTTTGTGTCATTGACTGGTTGCGGACGGTTTGGTTTGGGACTTGATTTGGAGCTTGTTAACTTCACATTGTTATCTATCATATGACAAGTTCGGGTCTTGATTATGTTTAGGTGATTTTAATGGCATATATGAATGAAAAAGATTGTCGGGTTGGATTTGGGAATTTGTTTGCTGAATATTGGCTGATATGCCAGCATAATTGTCGTATAAAGTCTAAACCTTGCAATAACAAATTGGAATTTTTGCAAAGCTAAATGCCTCCTTTAACTAGGCGGCATTTTTCGATGCTTAAATCTGTTTGAATTAAAAAGCCACTGAATTTAAGCAAGTTTGGACTCAATGTACGTTTTGGTAGGCACTTTGGCTCTTAATTGGGACAATTAAAGTGCCGGAAGGGGGTAGTGTACATTGAGTAGTGTAAATTGAGTCGTTTTCTTAGTCTTTGGTCTTGGGTTTACTCATATGCATGTACAGGTATAACACACTTCTCCCGTACTCAATCTCCATTCGAGAGAGGTTGTGTATAACTTAGCTTTTGTAAACGGTAACCCACTTTGGTTTTCGCTTTATTTTTGGTATCAAACGCGAATGAAATGCTATACGGTTGTTCCAATGTTTAAAAATAAAAAAATAAATAAAAAATAAAAAAAATTTAAAAATCCAAAAAAATTAAAAAAATTAAAAATACCAAAAATAGTTTGCGATTACTAATTATCTGTTTGTTTTTGCCTTGTTAAACATGTTTTTGCAGATATGTCAGAGGGAAGTTCAAGTGGAGCTAGAGGAAGAAGACGAGGCCCGACTGCACGGCCAAGAGGTTCACCTGCTCGAGAACCGCAAGTTGTTTCTCATCGAAAAGGAAGACGTATCCGGTATAAAGGTCATGAGCGACTGATTTATGCTTGGGTTCCCCTCAGGAGGGAGCACCTGCTACTCTAGTTTTAGGTTAATACGAATGAGTGGATAAAGCTTCAAAAGATTATTCGTACGGACCTGCTTGAACATTGGACTATTGATTGGGAATGGCTTGGCCAAATGGGTGCTCGTGAGAGAGTTGAAGAGTTATTGGGCCCAATGTTGGTAGAGATGGTTAATTGTGATTGGCCGTAGTATGGAGAGTTGGTGGTAGAGTTTCATTCTACCTTTCATCATAGAGAGGGCTCGTTCTTTGAAGGCGACGCAGTGTCGTTTAGTTTAGGAAGGATGCTTCACGAGATGTCCATTCATCAGTTTGCTATAACTAGTGGTTTTTATGCTTTTGAGGATACGTCTACTGAGGAGTTTACTAATGGATTGAGAGGGGTGTATGTGAACCCGAGGGATTTATGTGTGACGAGTAGTGAACTAGCGAGGTTTTGGGGGACTATAGCGGATCGTGGTTTTGGTAAGATGAATCTGATTACTTGTGTTCGAGATCCGATTCATAGGTTTGTGTTGAAGGTTTTTTCTACCACTCTGGTTGGTAGGAAGTCGGGGAAGAACAAAGCTAACTGGATTGATTTGTTTTTACTGATGTGTCGGGTTGAGGGTAGAGATATGAATTTGGCAAGTGTGTTGGCTTCGTCTTTTAGTAGGTCACGCAGGGGAGGAAAAAGGGCTGCTTTGGACATGGGCCCTTACATCATGAAGTTGGCTCAAAATTTGGGTGTTTTTCAGAAATATAATGTGAACACGTTGCGCCCGGGACCTGCATCGAGGCACTTTGATGTGAAGGATTTACAGTTGGCGGGTATTGTGAGTATGACTGAGCCAGTGACTTGGGTTGATGCGAGGCAGGGGCCTCAGGTTATGCCACCAGGGGGTCATCTGGCAGATGATGTGATGCAGGCTATTTATCCACCAGCTCGCCAGATTCCTAGACAGAGACAGGAGATACCAGCTCCTTAGTATGCGCGCCGCAAGCAACCACCGGATCCACTTACTTTTGCTTCACTGTATGAGATGATGGATGCGGGGTTTAGTAGGATTGATTATCATCAGGATAGGCAGGATGGGGCTATCAGGTACATGATGGGAAGGATGAGCATGAAGGTGCCAGATTTCTTTCATCCTTATGTGGATCCGGTTCAGTTTCCTATGTCGGGTCACTATGATCCTACAGGTGGTGCGAGTAGTTCTGGTGTGCAAGCAGGTCAGGGATCCGGATATGTACAGTCTGAACCTGAATTTAAGGTATATGAGCAGAGTGATGAAGACAGTGATGAGGATATGGAAGAAGAAGAGGAAGCTGAGAGCGACGACGAAGATTAGTGTGGGGATTACAGGATGCAGGGAGCGTTTTGGAGTATCTTTTTAGATATTTTTCTTTTATGTTGTTTTCATCTAATCTCGTCTGTACTAATGTTTTGAATACATTGCTACTTGGATGGTTGGGATGGGTTGGTAGTTGCTAGGATGGTTGTTGAACTTTGAAACACTTATTATCTATCGTATTTTGTTTGGTATGTATTTTGATTTGATAGGTACGGTGTGTTATGCCGCTTCCGTTCGCGTGTGTGAGTTATAAACAGTTTGCTGAGCGTGTTCGGATTGGAGGGTATATGTGGAATTGACTGGCACATTGATAGTCTTACATATTCAGATCAGCTAAGTCATTTTCCACTTGTATATTTTGTATATTTATTTTATTCAGTATTTAGTTTTTTTAGTTTAGTGGTAATTTAGGTAGTTATTTGAGTTGTATTTCCGTTCTTGCATTAGGGACAATGCAATATTTAAGTGTGGGGATGGGATACATAATAGTAGTAGTAGTTGAGTCATAAATTGGAAAAATACAAAAAAAAATAAAAAAATTGAAAAAACCAAAAAATTTGAAAAATTAGAAAATGTATTTTGAAATAAGAAGTTTGCAAAAAGTAATACGGAAAATGATAGAAAAGATGGGTTTTTGCTCGGGTTCAAATAATGATAATATGAGATTAATTAAGTCGAGCTTGTGTCTAGTTTGGGATATGTGAATAGGCCCGGTTCGGTTTTAGGTCCCTTGGATTTAATATTACCTTAATTGTCGGTCTGCTAGTGGGTACTGTTAGGACCGGTTTGACTCCGATACGATTGCGTAACGAAAGTTCTACGTGCGGAATCCGTGAACTATCGAGACCGAAACACACAAGATGTAATATAATTGTGATTCTATTGATATATCTGAAACGTACAAAGAACCTTGAATCACTTGGAGACTTTCTCTCTCTAGTTTCTCTCTCTAGAACTAGAGCTCTCCAAATCTCAAATGTGCAAATGTGTTTCAAGCTCAATCTTGATTTAGCTTGAACCCTATATATAGTGTTGAGGTTTAGCTTGAAACTGTTCAAGCTAAATCATGATTTCCCTTGAACCAGTTCAAGCTAAATCATGATTTCCCTTGAAATGACATGTGACACCTTCAAGCTAAATCATCACTTTCAAGCTAAATAACCTAAAGCACTGATAAACCTATTACATGATACAAAGACGAAGTCAATAGACATAGTGCACTAACAGACTCCCCCTTGGATATTGACGCAGTCTTCAGTGACTAATCTCTGTTATGACACCTTCTTCAGTCTTGATCATTCTGCCTTCTCTTTCAAGTTGTAACATTGTACGCATCCATCACTCTCTTCTTCTATCAGCTTCAGGATCCCCCTTTCATCAAGCTTCCGAGCTTTGGGATCGACACCTAGCTTTCCATCTACAAGCTTTTCTTTGTTTCAAACTTGTCTTCAGACTCCCCCTTAGACTTTGCTTTCGGGATAGAAATCTGGACTTTTTCCTGCAATCACTCATACATTTATAAGTAACAGCATTTTGAACTATCCAGGAATCATAACCTGGCAATTCCAATTAACTTCTCTAAACCACTCCCTCTATCAACAAACTGTATAGATTTAGCAATATTAAAGAATCCAACTCCCTCACAGTTTATCATCCAAGTTCAAGTTAATGACCTTGAAGATATCACAAACTGTTTTGATTTTAAAATTTTAAATCAAGTTTCAATTTAATGAACTTGTTTCATTTTCAGAAACACAATCAGCATACTTAGATTTTAAAAACTCAGCTTCAGACATCGGTTGTCGAAAATAAAACAGAAATCAAAATCTTTTTGTATTTTTCTGAAAATATAAAGCAATAACAAAATATGTACAAACATATTTACAAACAATATTTTTGTTTTGAGAATGCGTTAGAGAATCATATCAGTTTTTGACAAGTCACAAGTACCGTTGAGCTTAATTTCACTTTATGCATTAAACAATTCACTTAGATTGTCGATATACTGATCCACTTAAATTTTCACACAAAGTTCAACTGATTCAGGATACGAATTAGATGTCTTAAGAACTTAAACCCATTCATGTGTCCCACCTCTTGAATATACTCCCGTATCCAGAATCCCAATAATCAGTCTTACAGGTGAGTATACTACAATGATATCTGTATATAAATTAGGTATGCGAGGGCCGAGGGATCTCAGATCGATACTTCCGTATACGCAGAGAGATATCAGCTTCGACTTTAAAGGTATGTCCCCTTTAGAGGATCTTTTTGCTTACAACAGCAGCGACTATCAATTTTTATTGTTTCATCAGCATGCTGAGGGTTTAATGCTATGTTTCAAGCATTGCAGAAAGTATTAGCCAGGGACTAGGTCAGAACCACCGTTCAGCAGAAGTCCCGGAATAATACCCCAGATATCATAGAGTATAAAGACCTAGTATATCAGATTAAGAGACCTTTCAAACGAGATTTCAGGGGTTACCTATATATCCAAGTAGTGTTCCCCACAAAATAAGTAAGTTTGAATTTAGGTTTATATCCCGAAAAAGTTTACTAAATGTATAAAAACCTACCGACACATCCACGGTGAGATCGTTTAACACATTTAAACTATCCAATTCTTTAGCATACTGTAACTGTCTACTGATGTACTATTATTTCCTCTTTTTACGCAAAAACTCAATTTTTGAATTTTATCATGTTTTTGGCTTTTTCAAATTTTCAAATGTTTTTGTATTTTCTAACAACATTACTCCCCCTAAAATGCAAAATCATATAAAGAAAATTTGACAACCAACACTGATAGCTTTGTCTCGCCATCCATTTTCTGCTTATCGTGCTCTGTTTTGCAGAAAATATAACATAAAGTACCCCCATGATTTACAACCCATTGATCTTAACAGTTTGAAAACCGTTTTTCAATCTGATGAAAGTAATCATGTTTGTTCAGCCGTGAGGGTTTCGGCATATTCAATCAAGACATATTTTTGTATTTTTGAATATTTGACAAAAATTAAAAACAAACATATTTTTGGTTTTTCAACTTTTCAATTTTTAGGGTTTTTTGAAATATTGTTTATTTATGTACAAAAAACATATAAACTTCCTGTTTTAACCAACACAGGATCCAGCAGCCTCCTCTCCTCGTTGTGCCAGGCTGCTCCAACCTCCATTCTCACAATCTTTAAATTTCATGAGCACCTGCACATTCAGCTAACTGAATTACTTGAACAATTTAGCCCAGGTCTGTTGAACCTTAGGCATTTCAACACAATAATCTGCATTCAATGCTGGAAATTCTTTGTCATTTTTCACAAAAACTTTCTCAATTTTAACTTCAATTTTCTCATCTTTTACCAACTCAACTTGTTTCTTAACAGACCATGTCTGACCTTTTGGTGTTCCTCGTTTGTAAAAATGTGAATCTTTTTGAACATTTTGATTTTGAACAACAACTCTTGGTTTCCAAAACTCTTGAGGTTTTGTCATATCAACTGTGGTTTTCCAACTTTGTGTTGTTCTGAATCTGGGTGTGTGAGAATTCCAGGTCTGTCTTGAATCGAACCTGTTCAGGTCTGATTTCCAGTTTTGATTCGAAGCAAACTTGTTTGTGTTATACCTCCAAGTTTGTTTTGAGTCAAATCTGGTTAACCTTTGTCTCACATTCTCAGATTTTTGTTTCTCAGCATCAATCTTCTTTTTGTCAACATCCACAGATTTTAAATTAGGACACTTGCGTGCAAGATGTCCTTTTTGATCACATTTGAAACATGTTCTCATGGACACATCTTTGACCTGTGGTTGTTGCTTTTGCTTTTTAGCAAAGAACTCATCATTAGACTGTCTCATTTTGAGTTCTTTTTCTTTTTCTAAACTTCCTCCTTGAACAAAACTCATTTTTGTCTGAAAATTCGGCATTTCATTTTTGTTTCGGTGTTGTTTCTTCTTATAACCCAACCCAGCCTTCATGTTCTTCTTTTTGAAACCAGGTTTGTTATACGAACCTCTATGACTCTTACCGACAAACTTTGAAATCTCAGACTTCTCAATCTCAACCATTTTGAAAACTTTGTCAACCTTTTCTGAAATCACATTCTGAATCGGGAATACAACATCTAAGAACAATTTGTCCGATCCAATCATGGTATAAACCAATCCTTTTGAATCATCATTCAAATTTTCCTCGGATTTTGTGTTTTTCAGATAACCATCATGAATATTTCCTTCATCTTCATCCTGTGATTCAGATTTACCTGTATCAACCGACTCTTCTTTCAACACACTTTCAACAACTTTACCTACCACCTTTGAATCATGAGAATCATCAGATTTGGAATAGGTTATGTCAATGTTGTCTGGCAATTGATCTACCATGTTGAAAGCTTTTTCGACCTTTTCCTCATCATAAAATGCAAATTTTCCCGGTGGTGGAACTTGATGAAACTCTGAGCCAATGCCTTTCTTGTTCTGCTCAGACTCACCATCACCCGGTTTTATATTGAAAATTCTTTCAAGCACATATGACGACACGTGGTAACTCTTTAACTTGTTGTTATCCTTTTCTAAATCAGCAATCTGTCTCTTCAACTTAGCAACATCCTCAATATAGGAATTAACAACATCTTGTTTTATAGAATACATTCGTTTAAGTTCTTTGGTTGTTTCAGACATATAATTCATTCTTGATTGAGCATATTTCATTTCATCTTTCACTTTGTCGTATGACTCTTTCATAATATCATATGCTAATTTCATTGAGTCATATTCCTTTTTCATTTCTTGACAAGCAATTTCCTTTTGTTCACATTCATTTGTCATTTTCAAAACATTTTCTTTCAAAACTTCATTTTCTTTCTCTAATTTGTTACATTTTTCTGAAAGTTTTTCATCATTTTCTTTAAAAACTTTTTCTTTTTCCAGCATTTCTTTGCATTTTTCTTTGAAAATCTTTTCAATTTTTGTGAACTCAAGATCTCTTTTTCTGAATTGCTCATCCTTTTCAGTACAAGCTCTGCACGGTTCCATGCATTTCTTGCACTGATCAACCTGTTTTAAGTTTTTAGAATCAGAATTTACCTCAGTGATTGGCACTTCGGTGTTTTCAGCAATCTCTGTCTGCTCAGCAACATTCTGCTTTTCTTCAACACCAACTTCATCACCAACATTACCAGCTTCCTCATTCTCATTCTTTTCTTCTTTCTTCACCTCTTCTTCAATCTGCTGTTCTTCAGTAACAGCTTTTTCAACCCCTTCATTCACAACAATTTCTTCACTTTTGATTTTGTGTTTGTGGCTTGTAATGGAGGAAATTTTTCATCATTCATCAAAAGAACAGTTTCTTCCTTCTTTACCTCAACTTGTGGCTCCTCTGATTTTGTAGAATCAGATTCATTGCCCGAACTTGGCTTATCTGACTTAGATGATCCAGATTCATTTCCTGATGGTGGCTTGTCTGACTTTGAAACATCAGATTCATTGCCGACCATTTTCTTCTTTTCCTTTTTCTCTTTTGTCCTCAGATTTGTATCTGAAAAATTCGATTTGCTTGACTTTGCTGTCGAGTGAATCGATTCATCAGAACTTTTATTCGAACCAACCGGTGAACCCGAAGACAAAATTTTCTCAAGATACTCTCTCGCCTTCTTCCTTTTCTTTCGTAGTCTATCTTTCTGCCCTTGTGAAAGTTTAACTTTCTTTTCTTGAATTGTCTGATCCTGAACTTTAGGTTTTAGAACCTTCTGTTCATGGGGCTTGACTTTGACTGGCTTCTTTACCGTTCTTTGAGATTCAACCCTCGATCTTCCCATCGATTTCCTTGGGCAATCTCTGGCAATATGTCCTCTGATATGGCAATTATAGCATCTTCTTGTTTCATAACTCCAATTCTGGCAGTTAACAGCAATGTGTCCTCTAACACCACAGGTGTAACACACTCTGTTATCGTACCATCCACTTCTATCAGTCCAAACCTTCAGATCATAACATTGTTTGGCTTGGTTATAATCATTTCTCCTCTTCAACGCTGGATTTGTCTTTTGAGCACTGTGGTCAAACCTGCACCACTTATTACCAACATTTTGTGAGTTTTCATTTTTAACTTTTTGTGATTTTTGATAATGATTGGATGATTTATCTGATGAACTTTTAATTTCAATTTTAGAATTTTTCAAATTTCTGTCTTTTTGTTTCTGTTCTACATTCTTCTTAACAGGTTTTTGTTTAGAACATTCACCTGTTTCAGTAGATTGCAGAACAGTATTTTGAAATTTTTCTTGTAAATCTAAAACTATTTTTCTATTCCTTTCTTTTTCATCATCAGATATTTCATCACAATCTTCAATTTTGACATTTTCAATTTTGAAATTGATTGGTTTTGAACAAACATGTGATGTAGAAGTCACAAAACCTGTCAATTTCACTTCAAGCTCTTTGATTTTCATCCGAGCTTTTTCAGCTTCTTTTTCAAGCTGAATGATTTTAGCAAGATGAGAATTGATTTCAATTTGTTTTTCAAGATTACTTTTACCAAAAACATCTCTCTCATCTTCTAAAATCTTTAACTGACTTTTGACATCATTTTCAAATTTTAATTTTTCATTTTCAAAATTTTCAATTTTTTCTTTTAAAATTTTGTTTTCTGCTGTCAAACTGTTCACATCACTAAGCAGTTTAACATTTTCAGACTTCAAATTTTCACAAATTCCCTGCAACATAAGAATCTGGTTATCATCAGCTTGCTTCTCATCTCTCAACTTCTTTACTTCTAATGTCAAACTTTCTGCTTCACTCAAAAGTTTGTCATTTTCAGCCTTAAAGTTGTCACATTTAGAGCACACTGATTCTGAACTTGAAGATCCAAGCTTCAAAGATTCTTTGTTCTTTGGAATATCCTTTGTTTCCATCTTATATGTTCCTGCACAAAAGAGTTTAACGAAATCAAAAGGATTCATACTTTCATCAATATAACATTTCCTTTTAATATCATATTTCAAAATACTCTTTGTTTCAAGACACTCACGAATTCTACTATCAATTTCAATAATAACATCCAATTCCAATTTTTGTAAATTCTTTTCCATTTTGGTCAAAATTTCCTTCTTTTTCCTATTTTCATTACGAACCTCTCCATTAACCTCATTAAAGAACTGTGTTGGATAAAGTTCTTGAAAAAAATCTTCCCTTTTTAGATCAACTAAGAATTTATCCCATTTAGCAGGTAATGCATTTGCCAATTTTGATATCTGTTCATCATTTGATATTCTTATATTCTTGTTTCTCAAACTGTCCATTAAATTTTTAAACCGTATTTCCAACTCATCCATCGTTTCATCCTTTCGACACATGAAATATTCAAATCTTTCAACCAAAACCTCCTGTTTCTCAGAAGAAGAACAACAAGTCCAATTGTTTATTCTTTCAAATTTAGTGTTTTCCAGTTCATCAAACATTTTGAATTCTTGGTATTTGTGCCTTGTAAATCACCTCGAATCACCTGCAAACAAACAAACAAACAAACAATCAGTATACACAATAATATCCTGAAACAGACTGATACACTGTTGACGTGAAATAATCTCGACACGAAATTTCACTTTTCAAGCGAAATAAGGATCTCAAGTGAAATCTCAAGTCTTGAACAATCTCAAGCGAAATCACTATACCAACCACTTCAAGCGAAATCAAATAATCACTCTTCAAGCAAAATCTTAATTTCAAGCGAAATCACTTGATCAGTTTCAAGTGAAAACCCAATTTTTTTCAGTTGAAGCGAAATCAACCACTATGCAGTTTCAAGCGAAATCTGATCTAAGTTGTTTCAAGCGAAATCTGATATTACTGTTTCAAGCGAAATCTGATCTAAGCTGTTTCAAGCGAAATCCCAAACTGATCAGTTCTGAAGCGAAATCAACTGTTCTGTTCAAGCGAAATCAAGTCCAAATCATCATGTTCAAGCGAAATCAAGTCCAAATCATCATGTTCAAGCGAAATCAAGTCCAAATCATCATGTTCAAGCGAAATCAAGTCCAAATCATCATGTTCAAGCGAAATAGTGCTGTATGTTACGAACTCGGACACAAAAATTCAGATTTCTCCTAAACGACAAGGAATTTCGATCTGAAACTTGGTAGGGTTGTTTATCAACTATTTTCGCACATCATACTAAAATATCATCCGATTCGGACCAGTAAAACCCGTTCAATTTGACGAAAAACTGTGAAATACGTGATAGATGTGAAAAATATGAAGAGATCGGTGAAATTTGGATCTGAAACTGCTGAAATCAGGTACGAATCAATGTGTTTGATCAAGCAATCGAGCTCCTGCTCTGATACCACTTGTTAGGACCGGTTTGACTCCGATACGATTGCGTAACGAAAGTTCTACGTGCGGAATCCGTGAACTATCGAGACCGAAACACACAAGATGTAATATAATTGTGATTCTATTGATATATCTGAAACGTACAAAGAACCTTGAATCACTTGGAGACTTTCTCTCTCTAGTTTCTCTCTCTAGAACTAGAGCTCTCCAAATCTCAAATGTGCAAATGTGTTTCAAGCTCAATCTTGATTTAGCTTGAACCCTATATATAGTGTTGAGGTTTAGCTTGAAACTGTTCAAGCTAAATCATGATTTCCCTTGAACCAGTTCAAGCTAAATCATGATTTCCCTTGAAATGACATGTGACACCTTCAAGCTAAATCATCACTTTCAAGCTAAATAACCTAAAGCACTGATAAACCTATTACATGATACAAAGACGAAGTCAATAGACATAGTGCACTAACAGGTACTCATCTGGGAAAAATGAGAAATTGAAACCGCCAATAAGAGTATAAAGAATGTCATTATAAGTCAAAATCGTTAGAATTTTTAATCATGAAAAATAAAAGAACAAAAAATAGAAAAAAATGAGCTAGAAACTAAAGGAAAGTAGTGCAGGTCTATGTAATCTTGGTTAGGGATAGTGACTTTGACCCGGAATGCCTCTAGGATGCGTGAAATCGAAATTGCAAAAAAAATTACCGAAACCTATTGTAATCTTGGTTGGGGATAGCGACTCTACAACTGGAATGCCCCTGGGTTAGGTAAAGCAACGTCTAAGCTCAAAAGAAAGCAAAAAAAAAATGAAAAGAAAGAAAAATGATGAAAAAAAATTTGGTTTTAAATTCTCTTGATTTTGGTATAAAACGGTTAGAAATTAGTCCAGTGATCGTTTCTTTTGTTCTATAAGCTTGAGGCGGGATTAGGTGGACTGTGGCTTCTAGCGTGAGACCCTAGGTAGATTGACTGCAGTTAAACTAAATTTGCATGATAAGGGCTTAGAATCGAGTTGGGTTTAAAGGGACAAATATATTTTCAATCGTGGCTAACACAAGTTTTGATTTTTAACAAGTATAAATAAGTTTTGACCCGAGTATTTATCCGTCTCTTATTCCGTTAGCATAAATTCTTTTTCGAGGATGAAAAAAGAGTAAGTATGGGGATATTTGATGTATTGCAAAATACATACTTATATCGTGTATAGTTTGTATAGTTTTCACGTTATTTCATTTAGTTTTCGTAGTTATTCCGTAAAAGTTTGATACTTTGTTTGTGTACATGTGTTTGTTTCGAAAAAGTGCTAAAAACTGTTGGAAATGTGCTTAGAAGAAGCTAAGGATGAGAGTTGGAGATTGCTGGAGTTGAAACACTTGAGAAAAACGAAACTTTCTGTGAAGAATGGGCCTTGGCGCTACGCGAAAGCTATAAGAAAGACCATACGTGCGACGCCAAGGCATGCAACTTGAATTTTCTGATCTTTGAGGCGCCGTGTGGCGCGACGCACTTGCTCAAGAACCGTCGCGTGGCGCGACGGGGTAGTTTCCGGAAATTGTTGATTTTTGTTGCTGCATGTTATCCCAAACATATATATACATCTTTATGTTTCACAAAAACCCTAGTTACGAATTTAAGAACCCCTAGGCGAATTCAGTAGCAGTTTTTCAGTTATTCAGAGCGTTTTGGCACACAAGAATCATTCGGTTGAAGCTTGGAGCATAGGAAAGAAGATCATTCGGGTTTTATCTCCCGGTTTTCATTATTTTCTTGTTTTTCAGTACTTTGATCATGAATTCTTGTTTTGAAACTTGTGTTTTGATTTTAGACACCATGTTTTCTGGCTAGAACCTTTGTTACTACCTAGGATAGATGAAAGTTTAATGAAGTTTGAATTTTTAACGGTTTTCTATTGTTAGCGTATGGATTAATCTTTGAAAGTAAAGAACTTTAGAACCTCTAATTTGGTGCGTATGCGTATTTAGATTTGATTGTTGATTATTTGCTATTTCACATAAACTTTGGTGGATGTCTTTCATATAATAAGTTTGTGTTGATTGTTCGCATCTTTGCGGGTTCGGGGAATCTTTGGGTAAATCGGCCGATAGCATTAGAAACAGTAATTAAAATACAATTAGAACTAGATATTGTGCTTAACTTGTCGCTGAGAGGCTCGAGTTTGTTAGTAGGTCTCGGTTTGATATATATCTAAGAGAGATTTTGAGAGAAGTCGGTCTTAGTTCCCTAATCACATCTATGTCTATTAAGCCAAGTTAGAATCTATCGTTGCCTTAGACTTTCGCGCTGAGAGGTAGATTGTCATATTAGGGCACTTTTAGAGACGTTAGAGGACTGAGAGGAAGTCTAACAACCGGTGTTTATAACAGCCTTGTAGAGTCTCACAGGTTTCTTCCTGAGAAGGGTCAGGAGGTCTTAGTAGAGATTTCTTAGGGTTTAGTACACAACGATCCCGGTTCCATACCACTTTAGTACCGTTAGAAATCCATTCCCAGTTAAACCGGATTCTAGCCTAGGTAGTCGTTAATCTCTATTGAATCAAACCTTAGTTCTTTTTCATGTCGTAGTCTAGTTTTACTTTAATTTCAACTCTAGAATTTTAGTAAATTCCCCCCTCCCCCAAAACAAATAAACAAATAGTTAAGTGTCAGAGTCGGTCTAAATAAGGTCTTTAGCATAATTAATTAGAGTCTCGTGGGTTCGACATCCGGACTTACTTAGCTTTACTAGGGTCGACCGGTTCATTTGCCGGTGAGTAGTTTAGTCGAGTTTAGAGAGTCTAGATTATTACTTTGAGTCTATATTTAGGTTAATTTTAGTTGATTTTTATTGAACTACTTGTAGCACTTCAACTAACAAATAGTCAAATAACACAAAACACATAATATACTGTAAGGACCTTCAAAAATGTCCTAAAACGACCCGTAAGTAAAAACCCGGACCCCTGAAACCCTAATGTGCATGAAAAACAAAGAAAACAAGATTTCTGGTTCTCAGGCGGGCCGCGTAAAGGATAGGCAGACCCTTACGCGGGCAGCGTCAACTTGAAGTTTGACCGGATAAGCATCCGGGCCACGCGTTGTCCACCTGGCACACCTACTCGTGACCCATCAGACCTACACGTAGACTAGGTGGCCATGCGGGCCGCGTAAGAGTTGGGTATGGGTTTACGCGGGCCGCGTAAAACCCAAAATCAGGCTATAAATAGCCCATGCAAGGGGCTTTCATGTGGTGTCGAAATCTTTTCACAAAAACGAAGATACACTGCTCAAAAACATAATTTTCATTAGGGAGGCGCTGCTACGATACAGGGTATTAACTCGATCGCTGCTACGATTTAATGTCCGATCGATTGAAACTATCCAATGGATGTTTAAGTGCTGCCCACATTAGGGCCATACTTTGTCATTCACCATGAATTCGATAGATGTTTAAGTATTGCACTTTGTCATTCGTTGTGAGGGTTTTAATCTCGTGAGTTATCGTAAATGCTGTATTAGTTACTGACCTAGTTCGTGTGCATTGTTATTTAAATTAGGTTACAAGGCTAATCAGTAGGCTAGACTCTGCCCGTTTAAATCTGCAATGTGAGTCATTCTCTTTTTATCAACCTTGTTTTACAATACTCCAAGCATTTTCAAAAAGTTATAATACAGGGATTAAGTCGTGGTTATCTTGAATCACTGGCAAGTGGGGTATTATGCACATTACTAATTTCTCACAGTTAGGCTAATAAATCCTAACAGTGATAATCATCACTACTTGGGGAAATAGACCCAATAGTGGTATGACCATCGTCACCAGGAGGTGACACGGCGCCAGATAAAAATAAGATAAAAGCCATTGTAATAGCTCTTATGCTGTAATTTATAACTATGTTTCGTTTTATCAAATTTGAATGACTCGCCAGTATTTCCCCGCTGATAAAATATTTTCAAAACATGTTTCAGGTGACTACTGTAAACCAAGGAAAAGTGCTACGGAGCACTAACAAAGCTTGAAGTAGTGGATCAGTTAAACAAATAAACATGTTTTGTAAATCAGGGAATTTCCTTGTGAAATTCCTCTATTGTAAATTACAGGGTTTATCCCGAATTAGGAAATAAAATAATCGGTCATTTCAAGTTTAAAAAAGATCCTGTAAAATCTTCCGCTGTCAACTCAATTACTAAATACCACGGGTTTCTGTCCCGCGGCTCCTGGACCGGGTCAAACCGGGACGGGGGCCGTGACAGAAAAAGGTGGTATCAGAGCCACTGATTTAAGCCAATTAAGTATTTAGAAATACTTAATTTTCCTAATTATCATCTTGTGATTATGTGTTTTGTTAACTGACTGCTTGTTAGTTACAGTATGGGTAAGCAAAGAATTTCGGACATCTATCGCCAACTAGATAGTGTGCCAAAAGATAAGGGAACCTCATCCCAATCAAATTCCTCAAGATACTCAGCATATACTGAGGAAGGAATATTTGTTCGTAAGGCACAGTTTGAGAAACCACTTACCCCTAATAAAAGAAGTTGGATTATTAGAAAAAGTCAAGAGAAAATAAAGAAGTCACAACCAAAAGGAGTAATGAGTAATAAGGAAACTCCGAAAATAGTCACTAACCCACCATGGGAAGATGAGTTAGATGAACAATGGGCAAATCTTTACATGTTAGCCACTGTAGCAGTAAATGCTAACCTATAGTTAAAAATGCCAAACTAGTACCAGCACCCATATCATCTATAAAGCCAGAAACTATTAAATAAACAACTTAGTAAGAAAAGATAGACTAAAATAAATTATCCCCTCGTATATTTTAAATTTCAGCTGTAATTTGTAATAAATAAATATATATATAAATCGCGATATTTTGTTTAATCAATCTATTTGTATAAACTAGATAATTATAATTAGTACATAAATTTTCTGATTGCCTTTCTGTGATTATGTGAAAATTTTAACCTAGAATTTTGTATGTTTCTTCATATCTGCTAAACAGCATTAATGAGTTGTCTGAAGCTCTTCAGAATCTCAACCTCTATTATGTTAATGTGGAAGTTTCCAAAGACTTTACTGGTTAGTGTGCTGACGTTGAGGAACCTATAGAATTTCAAGCCCAGCCACCGGAGAAACCCAAGCCAAAGAAGAGAAGAAGAATTGTGGGCTGGAGGCGTGTGCGCAGAAGGAAACCAGTAACTCGGAAAGTTGCCAAGACAGAGGACCCTATGGATAAAGGGAAAGGAATAGAGATTGGAGAAAGATCTAGGCGAGTCGAGGAAATACCGTTGCAGGAAGAACTAGATTGCATACTAGCAAGTTGCGATATCCTTAAGCCTGTTAATGCAAACCTTTCACTTATCCTGCCGAAACCCAGCTTCCAGTAAACTTAGAACCAGCTATCCCAGATCCCTTGTCAACACCCGACCTCTAGGAGAAATGGAAGAATGGTGGACCAACGACTGGCAGTTTCAGAACCTCCTCAATAACCCTTATACCTTTTTCCCTCAGTTCAACCCAGAGCCTGCACCAAACCCACCAATGAGTAATGAACATTTGGCTGAACTCCACCATTTTGGCGAGGAGCTGATGGATGCAGGGAATCGAATCCGGGAGGTGGGAGAACAGATCTCCTGGAAATACGACGAGAGGGAACGTCGCTTCTGAGATGCCAGCTGACAGGGATGGTGTGACGGCATAGTTGTGGTTGTATAATAATAATAATAATAATAATAATAGTAAAATATAATCCTGTAAAATAACTTAAAAATAAAACTTTTGTAAGATAACAAGTGTGTACGGACGCATAATATAATATATAAAATAGAAGTCAAGAAATTGACAATTTTGGCTATACATGCATTGTAATTATGTGCGAATGTTTTATTTGATTGTTAATTATTTTATGCTAATCACTTATATATATTAATTACCAGATGGAACACGCTGGTAATGAACAAGTTAATGAAGTTAATCAATCTGAGCAAAACAATGAAGATCAATTTCTGAATAGGCAAGATATCGAGAATATCGTTGCTCAGGGAATAGCCAACGCTATTCCAGCAATCCTTGCTGCTGCCCGAAATCCAATTGAACCTCAACAAATTATTCCTAGCAAACGTACACATGGCGATAATTTCAGTAATAGTGTAAACGGAGGCGGCAACCATACTAATAACGACAACGATAGGATGCAAGCTCCACTCCTTAAGAAAATGAAAGCTGCAACGCCTGGTTGCACTTACAAGGAGTTTCTTGCCTGTAAACCAGTTGAATTTGCAGGCAACGAAGGGGCGACTGCTGCACTGCGTTGGTTAGAGAAAACCGAGGCGGTGATTAAAATAAGTAAATGTGCTGAGGAAGACAAAGACTAGGTAATGTACGCGTCACATCTTTTTAAAGAAGGGGGCGCTAGAATGGTGGAATACGGTACTTCAAGCGAAGGGAAGCGATGTGGCTTATGCCATGAGCTGGGAAGAATTTAAGTGACTGGTGGAAAGAAAATTCTGCCCTAAATATGAGAAAGAACAAATGGCGAATAAATTTCTGAACCACCGGATGGTGGATGTAGATTGTCGAGGGTATACTTCGACATTCTTCGAGTATGCGAGAGTGGTACCAACCCTGGCTTCGCCAGAACCGGTACTTATTTCCCGCTATATTTGGGGATTGATTGGCGAAATCCGTGATATCGTTAAAGCTGCGAGACCTCGCACTATTGACAATGCTGTGGAATTAGCTAATACCTTAACTGACGGGCTGATACGCACAAAAGAAGAAAACCGGAAAAAGGAAGTGGCCCAAAAGATTACCCAGGGTTTCCGTGTGGGTAACCGTAGTAATTTCAAGAAAAAGGGAACTGGGCAACCTTCCACTGTTCCATTTTGCAATGCCTGTAAAAGGAAGCATTTTGGAAGATGCAAAGGGTATTGCAATTTCTGCAAAATCCCGGGGCACCAAGAAGAAGATTGCAGGAAGAAGAAAGCAACAATCTGCTACAACTGCGGAGAAGCTGGACATTTTAGGCCAGACTGCCCGAAGTTGGCCAAACCAGCTGACAACAAAACCAAACACGCAGAAGGAGCTACAAAAAAGAACGCAAGAGCCTTCCAGTTGACTACTCAGGAAGCAGAACTAATCCCTGACGTGATAGCTGGTACGTTCTTAGTTCACGACGTTTATGCAAAACTATTATTTGACTCTGGTGCAAACCAAAGTTTTATAAATACTTCATTCTGCCAAGCTTTTAACTTACCATTAAACAACCTTAGGCAGATTTTTACAGTCAAAACGGCAGATGAAAATTCTGTTAAAATAAATAAGGTTTTGAGAGAAGGAAAGATAGAACTCTTAGGCCATAAATTCTCTGCAAACCTATTACCTATGGATTTAGCAGGATTCGACGTTGTATTAGGAATGGATTGGTTAGTACCCAACCATGCTTGAATTCTCTGTGATAAAAATTCCATAGAAATTCATACCCCTACTGGAGAATTAGTAGTGATTACAGGAGATAAGCCACTAAAACCACTAAAATTCATTTCAGAAATGAAGTTGGCCAGTTATTCAAGAAAACAAGAAGTGGTGTATATGATTTCAGTAATCATTAACACGAAGGGTAAGGAACTTACAGAAATTCCTGTAGTAGCAGAATACCCAGATGTATTCCCAGAAGAACTACCGGGATTACCACCCAATAGGGAAGTCGAATTTAGAATTCATCTAATTCCTGGAACTACACCAATAGCCAAGGCACCTTATCGGTTAGCACCCACCGAAATGTTAGAATTGAAAAAGCAATTAGATGAATTATTAAGTAAAGGATTCATACAACCTAGTTCATCCCCGTGGGGAGCTCCAGTGTTGTTTGTGAAAAAGAAAGATGGGTCAATGAGAATGTGCATCGATTATAGGGAATTAAATAAGGTTATAATTAAGAATCGATACCCATTACCTAGGATCGATGATCTTTTCGATCAACTTCAGGGAGCTAGATACTTTTCTAAGATAGATTTACGCTCCGGATACCATCAGTTGAAGGTGCAAGAAGAAGACATACCTAAAACTGCTTTCAGATCTAGGTATAGTCATTACGAGTTTACAGTCATGCCCTTTGGACTAACGAATGCTCCAGCAGCATTTATGGACATGATGAATAGGATCTGTAACCGTACTTGGATAAATTTGTAATTGTCTTCATCGATGATATACTTATTTATTCCAAAAGCCAAGAAGAGCATTGTGAGCACCTGCATGCACTCTTAACTTTGTTAAGAAAAGAGAAGCTCTACGCCAAATTCTCGAAGTGTGAATTTTGGCTACAAGAAGTACAATTTTTAGGACACATGGTGAATCACGAAGGCATTCACGTGGATCCCTCTAAGATAGAAGCAATTACCAAATGGAAAGTCCCTCAATCAGCTATGGAAATTAGAAGTTTTCTTGGGTTAGCTGGATACTATAGACGATTTATTAAGGATTTTTCCAAAATAGCTGTACCATTAACTAAGCTAACCTGTAAAGCAGTTAAGTTTGAATGGGGACCTAGGCAAGAAGAGGCCTTTAGGATTTTGAAGCAAAAGTTAACAAACGCTCCAATTTTAGCCTTGCCAGAAGGAACAAAAGATTTCGAAGTTTACTGTGATGCTTCTAAGCTAGGATTAGGATGTGTGCTAATGCAACGCAAGAAGGTAATTGCGTATGCATCAGGCAATTGAAAAACCATGAAAAAACTATACGACTCATGATTTAGAGTTAGGAGCCATATTTTTTGCCCTTAAGATTTGGAGACACTATTTGTATGGAAGTAAAGTTACTGTCTATACAGACCATAAGAGCTTAAGATACATATTTGGGCAAAAAGAATTAAACATGAGGCAAAGGAGATGGATGGAGATCCTAAGCGACTACGACTGTGATATTCAATATCACGAAGGAAAAGCAAACGTAGTTGCTGATGCTTTAAGTCGTAAGTATCATGAAAAGCAAAAGCGAGTTCATGCTCTTAGATTAAATCTACAGTTAGATTTAATGGATCAATTAAAAAATATTCAGGAAACAGCAATCAAGGATGATGATGAAGGAATGAAAGGAAGAATAAAAGAATTGGAACAGGGAAGTGATGAAATTTGGAGATTCCATGAAAGAAGGATTTGGGTACCTAAGCAACGAGAATTAAGAAATAAGATTTTAGAGGAAGCCCGTAAATCTAGGTATACCATGCATCCTGGTAACAATAAAATGTACCAAGATTTAAGGAATAATTTCTGGTGGATAGGAATGAAAAAGGACATATCTAGATATGTATCTAAGTGTCTAACTTATTCACAAGTTAAGGCAGAACACCAGAAACCCTCAGGATTACTTCAAGAATTGGAAATGCCTGTATGGAAATGGGAACTCATAACAATGGACTTTGTTACTAAGTTTCCCAAAACCAGAAAAAGGTAATGATACGATTTGGGTAATTGTGGATCGATTAACCAAATCAGCTCATTTTCTACCTATAAAGGAAACCTTCAGTATGGAAAGGTTAGCCAAATTGTATGTAGATGAAGTCGTAT
This sequence comes from Helianthus tuberosus, assembly GCA_030545235.1. Lineage (NCBI taxonomy): Eukaryota > Viridiplantae > Streptophyta > Magnoliopsida > Asterales > Asteraceae > Helianthus > Helianthus tuberosus. The sequence goes on from JARYGA010028705.1 coordinate 23,789, forward strand.
CCTTACATGGAGTTCCACTCTCCATTGTATCGGATAGGGATAGTCGTTTTACTTTCCATTTCTAGATAAGTTTCCAGGAAGCAATGGGAACCCGACTAAATTTAAGCACTGCATACCATCCTCAGACAGACGGACAAAGTGAAAGGACGATCCAAACCCTGGAAGACATGCTTAGGGCATGTGTGATAGATTTTGGTGGAAACTGGGAGGACCACCTACCCTTAATTGAATTCTCCTATAATAATAGTTATCATGCAAGCATAAAAGCTGCTCCATTCGAAGCACCATATGGACGAAAGTGCAGAACTCTAGTCTGTTGGGCAGAAATAGAAGAAAGCCAATTATCAGGTCCTGAAATCGTGCAAGAGACCACCGATAAGATCACTCAAATCAAGGAAAGACTAAAAATGGCTCGAGATAGCCAGAAGAGTTATGCCGATAATCGACGCAAGCCACTAGAGTTTCAAGTTGGAGACAAGGTTCTCTTAAAAGTTTCTCCTAGGAAAGGAGTAATTCGATTCGGTAAGAAAGGAAAGCTAAGTCCAAGGTACGTAGGACCATTCTCAGTAAAACAGCGAATAGGACCAGTTGCCTATCGCTTACAGCTACCAGAAGAACTAGCGGGAGTACATGACGTATTTCATGTATCCAGCCTCAAGAAATGTCTATCTGACGAATCTCTGATAGTACCTCTTCAAGATGTAGAGGTAAATGAAAAGTTAAAATTTGTTGAGAAGCCATTACAGATAGAAGATAGAAAGATCAAGTTTCTCAAGCACAAGCGACTAGTGCTGGTCAAAGTCAAGTGGGAGTCAAAAAGAGGACCCGAATATACCTGGGAACTGGAATCAGAGATGAAGCGAAAGTATCCTCACTTATTCCAATAAATCTCAAGGACGAGATTTTAAATAAGGTGGGGAGGATGTAAGGACCTTAAAAAATGTCCTAAAACGACCCGTAAGTAAAAACCCGGATCCCTGAAACCCTAATGTGCATGAAAAACAAAGAAAACAAGATTTCTGGTTCTCAGGCGGGCCGCGTAAAGGATAGGCAGACCCTTACGCGGGCCGCGTCAACTTGAAGTTTGACCGGATAAGCATCCGGGTCACGCGTTGTCCACCTGGCACACCAACTCGTGACCCATCAGACCTACACGTAGACTAGGTGGCCACGCGGGCCGCGTAAGAGTTGGGTATGGGTTTACGCGGGCCGCGTAAAACCCAAAATCAGGCTATAAATAGCCCATGCATGGGGCTTTCATGTGGTGTCGAAATCTTTTCACAAAAACGAAGATACACTGCTCAAAAACATAATTTTCATTAGGGAGGCGCTGCTACGATACAGGGTATTAACTCGATCGCTGCTACGATTCAATGTCCGATCGATTGAAATTATCCAATGGATGTTTAAGTGCTGCCCACATTAGGGCCATACTTTGTCATTCGTCGTGAATTCGATGGATGTTTAAGTATTGCACTTTGTCATTCATTATGAGGGTTTTAATCTCGCGAGTTATCGTAAATGCTGTATTAGTTACTGACCTAGTTCGTGTGCATTGTTATTTAAATTAGGTTACAAGGCTAATCAGTAGGCTAGACTCTGCCCGTTTAAATCTGCAATGTGAGTCATTCTCTTTTTATCAACCTTGTTTTACAATACTCCAAGCATTTTCAAAAAAGTTATAATTACATGGATTAAGTCGTAGTTATCTTGAATCACTGGCAAGTGGGGTATTGTGCACATTACTAATTTCTCACGGTTAGGCTAATAAATCATAACAGTGATAATCAACACTACTTGG
>JARYGA010028706.1:0-61036 GCA_030545235.1 Helianthus tuberosus
TTAATGACTGCTTGCCTACGTGTTTGAACAATTGTCTTCCACTAGTTTAAAGCGTGATATGCAAATGTGCACGTAGTATACTTCACGTTACAATTCGCTGGGCAATTGCTAATGTTGATAATGGATTCGGTTTTCTCTATCTATTTGAGGATACCGGTGGGTCCTTTGACACCATTGAACTCGATCGACTTACACTCCATAAATTGTTTATATGAACACCCCTGCCTTACATTGCTCAGGCCGGCCTAAGCAACGTTAGGATTAGGCTGGGGATTAGGTACAGTCATGTTAATACCAGCGGTGGCTTGTGCTACTATAGTCAGGATCACCGCTTGTAATTGTTGTGCTACCATTTGCGCAATCTCAACCTCAGTCATAGTGTTCGCTCATTTCGGGGCGATTTCTATAACATAAGTTGCACATAGATTGGTACTAATATCAAGCATTTAAATTCATTACATCAAAGTTTAAATAATAACATTGAACATACAAACAAATTAAATGACAAGATCTGTATTAACCATGCAATCACTGTACATACAACCAAAATAGCACATAGACCTAACCTATGAAAGGTCAGTGCTTAAATGTGCGAATTAATATATGTCACTACTGTGACTTAAAGACTTAGCCCAATAGGGACTAGTGCTCGTAATAGTCTAGAAAAAACCATCCCCATGTCAACATAAGCGTACAAGTGATCAATGCTTGCATGAGATACCAAATGATGTATGTACTAGTACGACTACCACCTATTTTCCGGGCCTACGAACTGCTAACCACATACACACCACTCTCAGTATCACCACAGCTATTAAACAGAAGTAAATCTAGGTCTGCATCCGACAATGCTGATAATACGTATATGCCATGGTCTGCTGAAGAGCCATGATCGCCTGCGGAACACCAATAATGCAATCATATAAATCCCGGCGGCGCTGCGCCTCCTCTGCTAAGGCAACATTATGGGCTATAACCTGGTCATATAAAAATCCGATCCAACTAATGCCCTAAGGCGAAGATGATGGATCCTCCTACTAGACTGGTATACCCCAAACAGCTCGAGAAGACTCAGCCCTCTCGAAGGTGTGTCAGGGAGGGGTAAAATCCAGTACTTGCATAGGGACGCTGATGTAACGCTCCGCGTTTTCGTACTTTTCTTATTTAGAAAATTTATTCCTAATTCTATTTTTGGAAACTTGCAATCGTATCGTAATCGTATTTCATTTCCAATCTTGTAATCTGAGACCTTGATCTTAACAAAATTCCATACTTTATACATACATGTTATATATAGAATCAATTGTTAATTACGTGTTTACTTACAAAATATTTGTTATATATTCGAAACGCTATTCACGCATTCACAATACGAAATTTGTGCATACATGTGCTTTCCATACTTGAAAACATGCTAAATTACAAAGTTTTAGCATAAAATGATGAACATATAAAAGTTTAGGGACTAAATTGCAATAAAACAAAAACAGACCAAAAGAGACGTGGCGACGCCAAACTCCATTTAGCATGGCGGGGTGCCAAGCCCCTTAATCCGCAGCCATTTGTTTCAGCTCCAAGGATAGGCCATTCTTCCACCTCTCTTCTTCCCCAATCATCTTTAAACCTTCTTTAACACTAAAACCTACTTTACCATTATAAAACCAAGCCTCCATCACCTCCTTTTCACTTTTCTAACTCTACTACACTATCAAATCAGTTGCAGATCCATGTTCTTGGCAGAATTATCTAAGTGTCAAAAGTGAGCATCTACCTTACTTTCTTCATCTTTTTTTCCACTTGAAAGCTTGGAACACCTTTAGGAGTGTTTCTACAAGTTTACCATGGTAACCTAAGGTGGAACATCACCATTTTGATGTCCAAACTTTCTGTTTTGCAATGACTTTTATGTAAATCTTTATAAACTTGTTTTTCCACATTTAAACTTACACCCACCTTGCTTCTAACCAAACCTATGGTTATGGGGCCCGATTAGGGTTGATTATCATGAGTTTAGAGGTGCAAACACCCTCTAAACTTTCTGTTTTGATAAGGTTTAAGATAACCTACAAGTTATGAAACCATCCAAGCTCACCATTTTCAATATGGTGAGATTTGTGTTTTGGTAAAGGTGTGAACCATAGAAGCCTTGGCTATCCAAACTTGATCAACCACCTCACTTGATGTTTTACCATATTATTCCAAGTAGTTTCCTTGTTTCAAAGTGACACAACCCCGCCGCATCTCCAACATTTTCCATGATGAGTATGAAACACCCGGGTTGATCTTACTTGGGTACTTGATGAATTAGTTAGTTAGTCTTTATTTTACTTTCATTCATGACCAACCGGGTTATCAATTACGTTGATAACTCTGTGCTTTGGTGAATCATACAATGAGGTATACATACCTCCATGCCTGACTTACATGACTTCTATGATATTATATGATGGTCTCTTACTATATAATATATATATAGCCGAATCCATAATACTAACAGGATTATGGTTAGATGTTATGAACTTAGGCTATATTATCTTTGTTCTTTATTCCTCATTTGTGATTCTAATAGGCACGTTAGGACCCATGAAAACACATAAAAACTTAGTTTCCAAACGAGTTGTAACACCTGAAAATTTTCGTCCACTATGCGACGACACGTGTCCCGAATCTCCAACTAAGGAGGGGGGATTTTTCGTTCAACTATGTAACGACATGTGTCCAGTCCTCCAACTAATCCTGACTATGTGGAGGGAGGAACCTCTAACTAATCCCGACTATGTAGAAGGAGGAAGGACCCACATCGTACGTTCACTGAAACGTGTCCCGTATCTCTGACTGATCCCGACTCTAAGAAAGAGAGGGACTATTATTGTGCATTAGCTAAAATGTGTCATGAATTATGCGAATAATCCCAACTGTGAGGAAGGAGAAGGACAAAACTGCCCAAATGGGAATTTATCAAAGTCCAAGGACTATAATATAAAAATCTCAAAATAATGCTCCAAGAGGTCCCTTACGGTCCGCAAGGGAGTTTGAATTTCTGTGTGCGCCTGAGGTCCTTACGGATCGTAAGGCATCACTTTTATGGTCCGTAAGAGTATGCTAGTGACAGATTAATGGCAACTGGCTGCCTTGGCTGCCACCTAGCTTCATTTTACCATTGTCTTTTCTCCATCTTCCAAGTGTTATGATATTAATCAGTACCTAAACAATCTAGTGGACACTTGGTATGATTTAGGTGTCCTTGAATTAGTATAAATAGGTGGTGAAGTTGTGCATTCAACTCACACCTTCTTCATTCTCACTCTAAACACTTCTTTGGAGCAATCCTTGAGTTTGGAGCTGCTCTAAAGTGGTCTTGAGTGTTCCTTCTTTCTAGTAAGTCTTCCTCTTTGACTCATTTCATTATTCTAGGCTAGTAATCAACTAAAAATCAAATAGTTTGACTTTCAGTTATGACCATTATGGTCAAGCCAAAGTTCGATTCGAACATGGCTACGTGATCATACCTTCTAAAGATCACGTTAAGTAGGCGAAATGACGAGTCAAATTTATATTAAATAAAAGGCCAAAAATGTAAACTTTGTAAATTACGCTAATTAAGTTTCTAACTATCAAAACCTTAAAGTTTGACATCATATCATTTAATAAAACATATTATGTTTAACTCGTCATTTCTTCATTAGAGCTCAATTCTATATCGAAAGTCAAGCAGTTTAACTTTTGCTTTGACTTTCGTTTCTGACCCGTTTGGTCAACGTTAGAACTTGTTTAAAACTGATATTATGACCATATTAACATAAGGTATAACCATTTGAATTATACCTCTTGGTCATGTTATTTGGTAGGTCAAATGACAAGTCTAGTATTTATATTTTTAAAAGGATGACTATGCCCTTTTTATCTTAAAAGATAAAGAAACGGTTTTTAAACCAAAGTAGCTAACATTCTGACTTTTAAACAAAATGTATAATGTTATAAAATGTGTTTTGACACCTTAAACTTGTCATAAGACCCATCTAACCTTCTGAACCCGCTTTTATGTGCATAACTAGTTATACGGACCTAGTTCCTATAATTTAGGTGTAACAGGTCTAATCACTTCAAAACAGAATGTTTGGTTAATTGACCTTTATCCAAAGAGTCATTGCACTCGGATAGGCGTAAACCACATTTATTCCGGTATACGCTTAATCTAGCGAAACCAAATCTATTCTTTAGTAACGGGTCATGTCTAATGGGACTAACCTATGACCCTTATACATTCTAACAGATAACTATTATGTTCATTCCAGACTATAGAACCCCCCCAGATAATCGGACTTGGGTCAATAATAATTTGCTAATCCAGGAACTGGCGAGTTTGACGGAGCCTCGGTCCCGATACGACGTGTTCGGTTCATTATTATTACTAAGAAGATAGATACGACACCGAGCAGTCACTTATAATCTGATCTCTATTCGTATCTTGACAAGTTACAGCACCATGAGATCAGTTGTACAGCATGTCCCCTCTAGGAACCAAAAGCTTATCCAAATGGGAACCCCACATCCCTATTTATAGGCAACAGCATATCCGGTCCGAATGACCCTATGTCCATCCGTCCGGATGGTTATCCGTCCAGATGAACTTTTACATTAAAACACCTATTCGACCGGATGGGGTTTGGACTATTCTATTGTCTATCCGCCCGGATGGACTTTGACAATACTAAAACATGTCCAACTTTCTCTAATCTATACAATATTCAACACACACTCTATCTAACTATTCGCACAGTGGCAGACATATGAAATATGCACCAACATACTTTTACTTGTGGCTTTTGCTAAATTATAATTGTATTCGGTTAGAAGCTTACAAAAGGTAAATACTCTTAGCTTATTTTATTTTTAAACTTGGGGTATAGCGAATACGCCACTTGGAGCAAGTATTATATAAATGAGCCCTGTGATTGCTTATAAATATAAGAACTCGGTTTAATCAGTTTTACTTGATAACTGAAACAATTGGGGGTTATTGGTATCGTGTCCGGGCGTCCCGACTCATTAATTATTATGGCCATACGGAATAACATGCAGGGGTAGGCATACCGATTGTAAGATACGTTTATTCAACTTTGGTGAGTACCCTTAATTATTATAGCACTGAAAATGACCGGCTCTGATCTCTAGTTCCCATTGTATGACAAGTATGTAAATCTGGTGACAAGATAAAATTCCTAGAAATATTAAATGATTACCTACGGGTTTTCTCTATGTATAAAAATCTTTTTGATTTACCAGCGAAAGCTGACGTATTTTCAAAACGAGTTAGTTAATTGTATTTACCAGCGAAAGCTGACGTATTTTCAAAAGACTGAACCGCAGGTACCGAACCTTATAATAGGCTGGGAATCCGGATCGGCTAGAATAAAGGCTATGGAATTTGCAACTCCTCAGCTTAAGGCCTATGATGTCTAAAGCTCTTTTTATTAGATTCTGCCTATGGATATGTACTGGAACGCTTGTATAAATGTTTGTATATATTCAATGCTTTTATTAAATATATATTTTTACTCATTACTTTCGTTGTATTATAATTTGTGATATTGTTATCCAATCGTCACGCTTAAACCCTATCCATCCGGGCCCACCGGAAATCGGGGTGTGACACGAGTGTTTAGACAAGATATATTTTTGTGCATGTATAATCTTTTGTATAAATTCCGAATCCGAACTCTCCACAAATTTGATATACCCATACACCTTCGTTTCCCCCATTTAGGGTAACTCGATCCCATATTCCGTTTTATACACTTTATGTGCAACATGTACATTTATACAAAACACGAATCACGTTTAAACTTGTTATAATCACACTCTATCCGTTAAAACATGATACTTGTATTATTCTTGTAATCGCATGCTATGTATACTTGTGCCTATATGCTCATTAACTTTGCTAGCATACCTTAAAAATTATAGCGTTATAGGATAAACAACCGCCCGTATTCTTGTGGTATTGTTAAGTAAACTATTTTACAACCTTGTCCTTTCGGTGACAACGGTATGCACGATTGCGGTACACTTAGGTTTGACATATAGTTAACACATGCTAGCATGATAATAAACAATATATGAAATTTACCATGTTGGTTATGAGACAACTTTTATTCACCATTATGTTACGTATTTAAACTTGTATACTCGCCAACTTTTTTTATCATTATTTTAATACATGTTGCAGGAAACTAGTTGATAACGATGAAGAATGTTACTTAGGGTGGATTTAGATACACACCTAGATTTAAACTTATGTATTTGTTCGTGTTGTTTCATGTTTGCAATGTGTTGTATTACTCTTTCAAAACAATATATTTCCATTTAATATCAATGAATTTGAATTCTCTAAATATTGTCACAATTAGTTGTTATGAAGTGTCTTTCAATCTTTTTTCGTCTCACTCCGATGACTCTGCCATCAGTTGGGGTGTGACTGCTCATGCGAGCCGTCTGTCAAAATCTCGATACTGATGGTGGGGATCTCTGGTATGAGGTAGGGGTGGGACTCCATCTAGCCATCAATGGATGATAATGCGGATCAGAGGAATGGTTATGCCCAGCTACGGCTGCCTGCTGGCATGGAGGTAGGGTACCGCATACATAGCTTAACAAGTCTGGCGAATATCTGGGAATGCACCAGACCTCCCCTGGCTCAAACTCTACATCTTCATCTTTCTCTGTCTCCTACTCAGGGTCCTCGTCTAGGTCTTCCTCCATATGGGTCTAGATATGGTTCCTCCTCGACACTCCGGCTCCAATCACTCGACATAGTATTTGTGAGAAAACAATTTATGACAACAAGTTCCAATTACCGATGAACGTAAACACAATACACACATAGATGTATACACGTATATACACATTGTCATGGAAAATTATTTATATATATATATATATACACACACACACACACACACACATATATGTATTCATTCATGTTCATGTTCACTTCCTGACCTTTCTTAATGATGTACTCAGAACTCCCAAGTACAAGCAAATATGCTATTATGTTCCAGACCATAATAACTTACTTGCCTAACAAGATCATCATGATAATAGCCACTATGACTCGGTTACTGCATGTTCTAATTGTGGGGGTCGAGCTTATGATTATAGTCTAGGCTCTCTAAGGATACCTAAATATTTATAACCAATGGCTCTGATACCATCTTCCATCACACCCCGACTCGTAGCGGAAGCGCACAAGGGTGCAACAGACACATGGCACTAGCGCATTATTCATAAAGATATTGTATTAACCATTAAACGTTACAAAAGGTTACATTATTGTTTACACAATAAAGTTTGTCATAAAAGCTTAATTCCATGAGAAACTATCCTTAGAGCAGGTAGGTATCTATGCACATAGTTATCCGCACGCAAAACTTGAAAGAACCAAGCATAATAATCATTCATTCTCCTATTTACCTGAATGCATGTTTGAAAACTAAACAGTCAACTAAAAGAGTTGGTGAATTTCATAGGTTTTGTTTGTTTTGACAATGAGTACATAAAAGAAGTTTTGCATATGTGATGTCATTATACTAAGTTCACAAGTTGCGCCGAGACATATATCCAACTTTTCGTGGCCAACACCAACCACAACAAACAAACAACAGTGCCCTAAGTAGCTATACCTAACACAAAATAGCATGTTTAGTTATGAATATGTGCAATCGTGTTTCGCGCATAACACACAGCAGGGAACACAATCGTGCAATTTAGGTTTGTCGGTCCAAATAGTACTATCCACAATATTCACCGCAAAATAGTATAACTTGTGTGTTGGTGGGGACTTTAAAAGTGCTACATGTTTCACACGAATACAGTTAGATAATTCCATCCAAACATGTTTTCTTGTACAAGTATGTACCTATATAACATGATTTTCCCCCTGAATGTATAATAACACATGTATAAAGGAGGGGCCATGAAACTCACCTGATAGCGTAGCTCAAGTATGCAAAGCACGGTAGGATCGTATCGCTAATCTAATCCTAATATAAATAGTGTTGGGTTAATTACCTAACACTATTCTCTGGTCGGTAATTGCTATATCTTAAGCTTGGATGAGATATTCATCCGAGAATGGGCCAATAGCCTCAAAGTATGGTGATGGCTATTGTCTTAGTGTCAGTTTCACGTTTGGCTTCTATGCACCATTTTGCGTGCCGGTCACAGTTGTTCGTTTTAGATGTTTGGGTAATGGAACTAATATAAAATTTATTTGTTTTATAAAGAAAGTTTTGGCATTACTAGGGTCTATTTTGTTCAAATCACAGTTTCCGTTTTTACCTTGTAAAAGTTCGGAATTACTCCCAACTTTCCAATTATCGTCAATAAATCATGAAACAGCTTAAAATTCCTAGCAGGTTCGTTAAACAATTTAATTGCCGGTTTTCGTTAAAATAATATATTTGAAATGCACAATTCCCAAAGCTATATCCCCAAATTAAATAAATTCTAAAATTTTTTATATAAGACTTTACTAATATACCACACACACACACACACACACACATATTTCAGAAAAAATATTTTCAAAATTTATTATATTTAATAATTTAGTTTTAAACGTCCGTTTAACCGATAAATTGGCGATTCAGACCATTCGATTTCTAAACATTGCAAAATTTTTACTGAAGTGTCCCAATATACCCAGAAACTTCTTGTAAAATTTATTGGTTCAACCGAACTTCCGAAAAAAGATTTTCAGCTGCCGAAATTTTGATAAAACACGATTTTTAGAACCGTAGCTAGGTTTGACCAATGAAGCCCGAACTTTGTGTGGATTTGTCGAATAACACCTCTCTACAAAATTTGAAGATTTATTGAATCCATTTACTATTTTTTTCCAAATTAATATCATTAAATACCAATAAATTCACCAAATATTCTCAGATTATCAAAAAATTCTTAAATTTTGCAGAGTCTATTGTTACTTTATGTGATCAGCCTGCAAAATTTTATAAACTAATAATACCCACGCCAAAAGTTACGCTCAAACAATATTCTAAGGCTTCTAAATTCGATTTTCGGTATTATACCTTCCGTGTTCGATCCTTTGAGCGATTTCTACACTTCAAAAGCCTGAATAACTCTAAGAACAGTACCTACACACCATTTACAACACAAACATGTATTCACCTTCATCAATCAAGCCTTTTAGATCGTCTTTTTGGTTTAGGTTTGTTTTGTCCGTTTCTTGTCGAATACCCATTTTTTTATCCATAAACACCATTTTTCCACCATCAAACATCATGAACTATTATGTTATATGTTTTACATGATAAAACAACCCTCAAGGCCAAAAAGTTTCAAATTTTATAGGTCAAAGTCACTCCTTTATCTTAATAACAAGTATAAGTATGAAAAGACACAAAACTATTATCAAAACATATGTATACCTCAAGTTTATGGTTAAGTTTTGTTGTGAAATTGCTGGAACAGAATAGAGAAGGTTTAAGAGAGTTTGTAATAGCTTGAAGTAGAATAAAGAAAAGAAATAAAAGGAATTATATTGTAACACCTGCATCCAGTATAAGCTTTGGGGAGTGTTACACGTCGGATATACAGAACACATAGTAACCAGAGCATTCACAAAGGAAGCTTCAAATTTTAATTAAACATTAAAGATTATTATGCATCTCTCATATTACACAGTAATATTATATCAGTTTAACTATACTAGAGATCTAAATCTTCATCAGCCCTCTAGACATCTATCTCTTCATATGCTAGTCTCAATGTATGCAATTCCTCCAATCACAAGGAACCTATTGTAACAACCCGCTTTTTGGAAAGTCAAAGTCAAAGTCAAAGGAAGAAAAGATTGCTACTTGCGATCTGTCACTCCTTGCTTAACTACTGAATTGTGCTTCTTGACTTGTAATCGATATTCTATTATTTAATCTCCTTAGTTGTATTATGTGGAGTATCTATTAATAATCGAGGTTTAATCGCATGTTTAATCGCTAATCGACTTATCGCTATCACATCGCAACTCGAATTATGTGTTCTGGATATTGTTTTAGGTGTGTGTGCCATTATGTGTTACTTGTGCATGTTATGTTTATGTTGAGATGTTTAATCGCAATCGCAACTCTATCGCAACGCAATCTAATCACAAACACCAAACGCAATTTATTTATAGTGATTGTATATTAGATATAGTAGTTAGGTTATTTGTGTAACTAATGGGTGATACTATCGCATCGCTCACTCGAAACGCATCGCCACACTTAACAGTCGAAACGAAACATCGAAACGCAACTCGCCGGAGCCACTCGATCGAATGAACATTCGATCAAATGGTCATCCGAACGGATGACCATCCGTTCGGATGGGAGGGCCATCCGATCGAAGTGCCATCTGATCCAATCCATATGCCACTTTCCTCTTTTGGCAACTGTCACACCCCGACTTTCCACGTGTCACCGGTGGGCCCGATGGGGAGTATCGTGTCGTGGTTGATATCATCATAGTCAAACAACACAATATATAAATGCACAGCAGAAGCAAAAGATAAATTATATTACAATGCGAATATAAAGTAATATCAAGTATTACAATGGAAAGTAAAGGATCCACAGGCGGATCTTAAAACATAAATATTGTTCAACAGACTTTAGACGCCTAGAACTTGCAAGATTCCTTATTAACGTCCTGAGCAGCTTCCAGCCTATTACGTACTTGTACCTGTCACTTAGACTTTTGAAAATACGTCAGTTTTCACTGGTAAATACACTCAACTGACTCATTTGAAAAGAGTTTAAGAAAATTGATTTAGATGCACCAGGCACAAAATATTTTGACACTTTGATTAAAATGCACAGAGGCAAAATTAATCTTTTATAATTTGATTAAAATGCACAGAGGCAAAATTAATCTTTTATACATGGGACAAACCATATCTCATGTTATCAGTTTTACATAACTTGCTCTACATACGGGGCCTGGTTCTATGTCGGTTCATGATTAACCGACACACCACTATTCCCTTTTTGGGAATCCCTTATTGGGTATAATTAATTAATAAACATATGGCATCTGTCAGGTGTATGCCTACACCCCGTGCTTAAGTCGTGGCCATTGCATTTAATGAGTCAAGGATATCCAGGACACAGTCGCATTAACCCCCAATGTTTCAGTCAAGCAATACGAATTAAAACAGGTTATTTGGATTTCCCGACTTATTGGTCTTTGAATCCCATACCTGACCATGCGGTATTTATATTACCGTATCCCAAGCCCGTAATAGGGAAAATAAGTTAAGAGTATTTACCTGAGCTAGCTCCTGTCTTAAATAGCAAGAATTATAATAACTCAGCCGTATTCACTTAAGTAAGCGTAGGTATAATTTACCAGAAGGCTCTAGTCTGGAATGATGGTATAAATAACCAATTAGAATGCTAACAGGTCTTTAATTAAGCCTAAGCTTAGACCGGTTAATTATACGGTTCAAACGCACGATTAGGCGAAGACCGGAATAGAATGTGATTTAGACCCAACAAGTTCAGAGACCTGCTTAATATGGGTATTTGATACACATTCTGGATTTTGAGATAAAACCGATAAGGTTTGACCCGTTTCGGCTAATTTATGCAAACTAGTTACATAAACCGAACCGAACGCGTAATAGGCGTAACGGGTATTCATAAGAGCCATATACAGGTTTCCTAAGTTAATATGCTTCAAATAGGTTGTGACATCAGTAAGATGTCTTTTATTATGCCCGAAACGAATTTAAACACAAACTATGCCTCGTAGGGGTAGTTTGGTCATTTTCAAGGTTATAAAAGAGTCTAAGTATTAACCTGAGTTACAGGTCTGGTATAATCAGCAAAAATACTTAGTTTACTAAGTTATAACAGTAGGGTAAAGTATATATGTGAAATTTATCAATTATAACCAAACTATGCATCGTAGGGGCATTTTGGTAATTTCACATAAGCCGTAAAGCTCAAAACTGAAGTCTGAGTTAAACAACTTTTTCTTACTGTTAAAATATTATAATTTGCCCAAAATATCAGTAGGTATCAACCCTTGTATGTTTAAAATAGTTCTAGTACATACTATGCGTTAAAAACGCTTAAAAAGGCGATTAGAAGCCATTTCCGGGTTCTATACATAAAGCTGATATTTTTATTATTCTAGAAGGTTTAAAATAATTTATTTATCATATAGGATCAGTAGCAAAAGGTTTGGAGTCAATTAGATATGTAAAACTCATTTTATAGCCCGTAAGGGCAAAACCGACAATTACCGGATTAAGCCTACGACTATAAGTTATGCTCAGCCTAAAATTAATTAAAAAATCTTCAAAAATCCCAAAATAATATATTACATCAGTGGGTATTAAGTTAGATATCGAAAAGTATGATTAAATAGGCTATACGTTAATTACGCCATTTAATTAACATAAAGCTTTCAATTTACGCTAATGAGCATAACTCTCATTCTACACCTCAAACTGATGTCAAACTTTGGGTACAAGTTTATATATCAGTTACTAAGGTTTCTACTCTTTTACATTTTCAAAAATCACGTTTTAAGGTGAAAAGGGCATAATGGTCAACATATGAGCAATTAACGGAATCATGCGTATTAATTGGTTAACTAATGAACCATGGTGTACAATCACAGAGGTTTATACTAGCATGTAACCTGGTCCAAATGAAGCTCTAAGGTATTTCTAAAACATACCATAACGGGTCAGAACTAAAGTCAAAGCAAAAGTCAAAGCTTTGCGACTTTCGTTTCCGAACCGGGTTTAAACAGTAAATTGTCGGGTTGAACATGTTTAGACATGTTCTTACACTATTGACCAAGTTATATTAAAGATCAAACAGGTTGTATGTGTTCTACATTGCTAATCATGCATAAATTAGAAACTACGTATCTTGTTGACTTTTTAATGACAAGTTTGACCCGACATTTGACCTAGTTAGAGTGGGAATCAGGGGGAACCCTTTTTAGGGTTTATTACCCACATAATTACCAACTTATAACTACTCTCAATTCGACTAATCACTGGACCATTAGTGATTAATCGCTAAGTCAACCATTAATTACGACGGTTTGACTTTTAAGCTAAGACTAAGCAAAAACTTAATTAAGAAGGGTTAAGCAAACTTCCTAAAGTCCTATGCTTGATTAGGAAGGTCTTGTGTCTGCTCTTAAGATCCCAAAAGCTCCAGAATTGCACAAGAACTGAATGATCAAATGGTTGCAACTTAGTGGCCTTTTATAGTGTTTAAATCACCATAGATTGTTGACATCTAAGTCTACAACTGACCACAATTCATCCACAAGTGTCCCTAAGGTCTAAAAATCAGTTTAGGCGGCCTTTGGAAGTGTTAAAGGGCTATAGTTGTCGTTTACATGGGCTGAACAGACAAAAAAAATGAGTTTCTGCATCTGGGACCTGCTTGCACACCATAACGTCCACAGTGTTGAGGTGCGCAAGCCTTTGCCAGCAAAAATGAAACTTTCAAATGTTGACAGTTTTGACCCCTGGACTTCCAAACTTGATTTTACCTTTATTTCTTGCACTTTGGGCCCTCTAAATTGAATTCTAAGGGCTTCAAGACTTATACCAACTTTGTTAAGTCCTTGGTTAACTTTTGATCACCCGAAAAGTCATAGATTTCAACGTTGACGCTTTTAACCCCTCGCACACGAATTTTATCATAACTTTCTCATACGATAACGAAACTTGGTGAAATTTTTATCACACATTCTAGTGAGCATAATTAATCGTTACAAAGCTTCGGGTTCGCTAAAAGGTCACTCAGAGGTATACTTTAAACATGTTGACACATTTAACCCCTGTAGTTTGTAATCTCTCACTTTCTTTCATATTTAGCTTCGTATGATCCATGATTTATTCATTTGAAGGTATGAGCATCATGTAGGGTTATTGTAAAGTATAATTACCCATTGTTGACATTTTTGCACCCTTATATTCACATGGTTTCCATGTTTGTCAACTTTAGTCCTTCAAGAACATTCTTTCACACGTTCAAACATATGACACGTGTCAATACATTATAGGACGTGAATTTTCGAGGTGTTACATCCTCACCCCCTTAAAAGAAATCTCGACCTCGAGATTTGTTAAGATGATGGAAGTTCTTTTTGTCGCGTAATGGACTTAACTTCTATAACATTTTTGGAGTCTTTCCAAGCTCTCAAAGTGATCCCTATATTAGGTACATGTATTCTTTTGGAGCTTCTTAACCTGTCGATCCTAAATCGATATAGGATGTTCATCACATCATAAATCTGCATATCATTACGTGATAATGTGTTTCGACTTATTGGCGAAACCTATCCTTAAATCATCAGTGTGGGTCGCATTGCGAACTCCACTAAGCTCCTTATATAGGTTTAAGCTTATAGACTATTGACCTTTGTCGCATTCGATTTCCCGAATGTTCCTATATATCCAGGGCTTAACTTACCCAGAGAAATTGCAATTTAGCACACCTTTCTTAGAGCGATACTTTCGATTGAACCTTACTCCTTATTAAGGACTTAAGAAGGTTGCGACTTTTATCAATTCTTAATTTTTCTGCCGATTACTGGCAACTTATAGATAATTAGGGGTTTGTATGCAACTTTCAGATCCTGATAAGTGGACTTACCAATTCTCTATTTAATAATAGATGTTTAACCTTCCACCTATATAGGGTCTCCAATGGAGTAGCCTTGATACTTACATTATAATTGCAATAGAAAAACTTATTTTATGGTGAGATGGTTATTCCAACCATTGCTTAACTAATCTCAAAGAATAGCTAATCCTTACAGCTAGTCGAACCAATCAACGGTCCTGGGCAGGTAATAGCGATTCTTAATTGTTGCCTATATAGGGTTGCGGTAATCAATGCATAAGCAAGATGATCCGTCCTTCTTATTTATATAAATCGGAGTTCTTAGGACTTTGAGTTTTGGCTTTATGAAATCTTCTCTAAAAACTTATCGACTTGGCTCTTAGTTCTTCCTATTTCGTTGGTACTAACGGATATAAGGCTTTTACAATTATTGCAGCCCTAAGCGGGATGTTTGTCCTAACATACATTTGCCTCTCAGAAGGTAAACATGGTAATTCTTATAAAGAAGATAATTATGACACACAGAGGTGTTAGAGATGTCTGTATTCTCAGGCTTTGGTTCATCTATCGATGTCGGTGTCAGATAAATGACACATTCTCTTTACAAATGCAAGGATGCCCTAAGTAGCGATACTTATAAGGACATTTTATATTGGATATCTTCTTTGAATACTACTAGTCGACTTTAGCACAATATGACCATTGGGATATCTCAGGGGTTCCATGCATTAAACCTCCATACTGATCAGGCATGGAAGCAATCTATGGGACACACTAGGATACGCCAATCCTCATATGCACTCTTATCAAACATAGTTTGGTATTCGCAGGCGATATAAAATAATGAGAAAATAATAAAATAAAATAATATATATATTGTCGTACTCTTTCTGGGGAAGAGTATTCCGGTTCTTGTGAGAGGATTAACTTCGAGGATGGGAGATATGGTCATTTTAGATTCCATTGGTAAGTTATATCTTACCTTTAATATCTGCAGTTCTTATGAATGTAATCAAGAGTTTACTAGGCTTATGGTTTATTAAAGGTTTATTATCCTTTGCATTAACGTAAGATACTTAGCAGACGCTATCAATGCTAAATGGTACGGGACGTACCTGATGCTATTATGGATATGTACTGTCTCTGTCATTCAATCGGTAGTTCAGGCATTTCCTTTCTTATCCTTCCCAGATTTAGCTGCTCCTTCCTTGGCAGCCTCAGGGCAATTAGTACTGATGTGGCCCTTTTCGCCACAGCTGAAACAGTTTGCATTCTTTATGTCCCTACATTCGTGGGACTGGTGGCCAGTTCTTTTGCAGATGCCACATTGCTTTATCTTTTGGTTTGATCGACACTGTCCCCAGTGTCTTCTTTTGTAGGTTTTGCATGTAGGCTTCTTGTTGGAATCCGGTTGGTCATTGTTGAACTCGGATTTGCTCTTCTTAGGATTCTGGGAGTTATCCTCCTCCCTTTTACGTTTCTCATCTTCAGAGGCCTTGGCAGCCTTGTTTCTAACCACATCGAGTGTGAGAGATAGCGACAGATCTGCCGCTGACCTGAATGTAGTAGGTCTCGATGCTTTCACACTTGCCTTTATTTCTGGGGCTAGACCCCCAATAAAGCGAGCTATTCGCTTTGGTTCTGGTGTGATCAAATAAGGAACCAATCGAGACTTGGTATTGAAACTTGTAAGGTATGCTTGACAATCTAAGTTCTCCATGACTAATGTCAAGAATTCAGTCTCGATCTTCTCAACTTCATGTTGAGGACAGTAATTTTCTTTGATAAGGGTAACAAACTGATCCCAAGTCATGTTGTACAAAGGGATCTTCCCGGTGGCTTGAATCAACGATCTCCACCAGGCTAAGGCCTCACCCTTAAATGATTGCGACACAAACTTGACCACATCCCTCTCAGCGCATCCGCTGATATCCACAATTGTATCCATCTCATCTAACCACGTCATACAATCTACAGCTCCTTCCTCCCCAGTGAAATCCCGGGGTTTACATGAAACAAAGTACTTGTAGGAGCAACCCTTATCACGGGGTCCTTGATTCAGTATGATCTGTTGAGACGGATCACTGTGATGATTAGAAGAGTGACGCTCGTCATCTCCCTTCTTGGGTTCATCCTTCTTGGAAGGAGGCTTTGAATGCGGTGTAGATAGGGTCCTACTCCGAGTCCCACTATACTCTTCGTACTGCCGCTCTAAGGCCTTTGTAACTGCGTCGTCTACCAACGCTTTTAGTTCAACACCCGTTAAATTAATTCGGGCGTTATCATTGTTCTCCACTGGGTGGCTATTAATTTCATCTGAGCCAGCAATTGAATTGAACTGTTACATAAAACAAGGACAATAGTTTACTTGGGAGTTTATTATGGTATTGTCTTTTATGGCAATTCATTAACCATGGTAACGGAGACCATATTTGGTTAATTTATTAATCACATTTATTTAGGATTTATATTATAACTTATCCTAATTATATAAAAAAAAAACAATAACAGTTTTACTAGTGGCACGAAAGGCCTAGTCACAGGACATTTATAAATTATAAGCTATGATTTCAGAGAATCAAAGCATTGATGTTTGAATCATAGTTCATTACCTTTTCTTGACAGAGGGTCAAAGACATCAACTGTCTTTTGTCCCTTAGGACAATAAGTATGGCCCGTAGGCATTTCATCACTTATGGATGTTTATAATATGATCATCTTATAGGATGATATAAGCCATGATTTCAGAGAGTCGAGGCATTAAGGTTTGAATCAAAGTTCATTACCCTTTTCTGGACAGAGAGGCAAAGGCTACTACTGTCTTTAGTCCCTTAGGACAATAAGTATGGCCCGTAGGCATTTCATCACTCATGGATGTTTATAATATGATCATCTTCATTTGATGATATTAGTCAGGATCGCATTGATCATACAAACTATTATGCTTGGACGTAGTCCAACATCTTTAGACGGGGGTCAGAGACCACCACGGTCGTTGTCTTATCGGACAACAAGTTTGGCCCGTAGGCATTTCATCACTAATGGATGATTATTTCAAACAAGGGAATTTAGATTAACCCCCTTTTTAAAAGATGGCCTGTGTGACTTTAACGATTCACAGTTTACCAAAAATGTTAACGTACTTACAGATGTTAACAGGGATTGGAATCCTTTGGATAGGTTTTACCATCTTGGCCATGTCTGCAATGACATTTAGGCCAGGTTTTACCATCTTGGCCATGTCTGCATTGACATTTAGGCTAGGTTTTACCATCTTGGCCATGTCTGCAATGACATTTAGGCTAGGTTTTACCTTTAAGATTCCTTTAATATTTAACGCAGAACAATCTTAAATTGAAATGTTAACAAGGATCTGAATCTAATTGTGGAACTACCGTCTTGGCCCTGTCTTAAAATGACACATGAGCTAGGTCTTGTCCTTTTTAGATATTGCCATTGTATTATAATGGTAGATTTTATAATATAGGAATGATATTTTTAATATAATCGTTCCTTTAAAATTTAAACAAGTATATGGTTGCCCTAAATGGGACTTCTACAAAAATGACTTGCCCATGCAAGAGCTAATCAGAAAATAACAAAGGAACCAAATAAGGACAAACAAAACGAATTTGAATTTGTCCTATGTTCTTGTCTAGACTCAAGAATGTGCAACTGTGTAACTGAGATTAAACACAAAAGGCTAGCGTTTAATTCACTCAGTGTTGGCTCTGATACCAACCTGTCACACCCCGACTTTCCACGTGTCACCGGTGGGCCCGGTGGGGAGTATCGTGACGTGGTTGATATCATCATAGTCAAACAACACAATATATAAATGCACAGCGGAAGCAAAAGATAAATTATATTACAATCCGAATATAAAGTAATATCAAGTATTACAACGGGAAGTAAAGGATCCACAGGCGGATCTTAAAACATAAATATTGTTCAACAGACTTTAGAAGCCTAGAACTTGCAAGATTCCTTATTAACGTCCTGAGCAGCTTCCGGCCTATTACATACTTGTACCTGTCACTTAGACTTTTGAAAATACGTCAGTTTTCACTGGTAAATACACTCAACTGACTCATTTGAAAAAAGTTTAAGAAAATTGATTTAGATGCACCAGGCACAAAATATTTTGACACTTTGATTAAAATGCACAGAGGCAAAATTAATCTTTTATAATTTGATTAAAATGCACAGAGGCAAAATTAATCTTTTATACTTGGGACAAACCATATCTCATGTTATCAGTTTTACATAACTTGCTCTACATACGGTGTCCGGTTCTATGCCGGTTCATGATTAACCGACACACCACTATTCCCTTATTGGGAATCCCTTATTGGGTATAATTAATTAATAAACATATGGCACCTGTCAGGTGTATGCCTACACCCCGTGCTTAAGTCGTGGCCATTGCATTTAATGAGTCAAGGATATCCAGGACACGGTCGCATTAACCCCCAATGTTTCAGTCAAGCAATACGAATTAAAACAGGTTATTTGGATTTCCCGACTTATTGGTCTTTGAATCCCATACCTGACCATGCGGTATTTATATTACCGTATCCCAAGCCCGTAATAGGGAAAATAAGTTAAGAGTATTTACCTAGCTAGCTCCTGTCTTAAATAGCAAGAATTATAATAACTCAGGCGTATTCACTTAAGTAAGCGTAGGTACAATTTACCGGAAGGCTCTAGTCTGGAATGATGGTATAAATAACCAATTAGAATGCTAACGGGTCTTTAATTAAGCCTAAGCTTAGACCGGTTAATTATACGGTTCAAACGCACGATTAGGCGAAGACCGGAATAGAATGTGACTTAGACCCAACAAGTTCGGAGACTTGCTTAATATGGGTATTTCATACACATTCTGGATTTTGAGATAAAACCGATAAGGTTTGACCCGTTTCGGCTAATTTATACAAACTAGTTACATAAACCGAACCGAACGCGTAATAGGCGTAACGGGTATTCATAAGAGCCATATACAGGTTTCCTAAGTTAATATGCTTCAAATAGGTTGTGACATCAGTAAGATGTCTTTTATTATGCCCGAAACGAATTTAAACACAAACTATGCCTCGTAGGGGTAGTTTGGTCATTTTCAAGGTTATAAAAGAGTCTAAGTATTAACCTGAGTTACATAATTACCAACTTATAACTACTCTCAATTCGACTAATCACTGGACCATTAGTGATTAATCGCTAAGTCAACCGTTAATTACGACGGTTTGACTTTTAAGCTAAGACTAAGCAAAAACTTAATTAAGAAGGGTTAAGCAAACTTACTGAAGTCCTATGCTTGATTAGGAAGGTCTTGTGTCTGCTCTTAAGCTCCCAAAAGCTCCAGAATTGCACAAGAAGTGAATGATCAAATGGTTGCAACTTAGTGGCCTTTTATAGTGTTTAAATCACCATAGATTGTTGACATCTAAGTCTACAACTGACCACAATTCATCCACAAGTGTCCCTAAGGTCTAAAAATCAGTTTAGGCGGCCTTTGGAAGTGTTAAAGGGCTATAGTTGTCGTTTACATGGGCTGAACAGACAAAAAAAAACGAGTTTCTGCATCTGGGACCTGCTTGCGCACCGTAACGTCCACAGTGTTGAGGTGCGCAAGCCTTTGCCAGCAAAAATGAAACTTTCAAATGTTGACAGTTTTGACCCCTAGACTTCCAAACTTGATTTTACCTTTATTTCTTGCACTTTGGGCCCTCTAAATTGAATTCTAAGGGCTTCAAGACTTATACCAACTTTGTTAAGTCCTTGGTTAACTTTTGATCACCCGAAAAGTCATAGATTTCAACGTTGACGCTTTTAACCCCTCGCACACGAATTTTATCATAACTTTCTCATACGATAACGAAACTTGGTGAAATTTTTATCACACATTCTAGTGAGCATAATTAATCGTTACAAAGCTTCGGGTTCGCTAAAGGTCACTCAGAGGTATACTTTAAACATGTTGACACATTTAACCCCTGTAGTTTGTAATCTCTCACTTTCTTTCATATTTAGCTTCTTATGATCCATGATTTATTCGTTTGAAGGTATGAGCATCATGTAGGGTTATTGTAAAGTATAATTACCCATTGTTGACATTTTTGCACCCTTATATCCACATGGTTTCCATGTTTGTCAACTTTAGTCCTTCAAGAACATTCTTTCACACATTCAAACATATGACACGTGTCAATACATTATAGGACGTGAATTTTCGAGGTGTTACAACAACCTATAAATACTCCCTGTCACATCACCAAAGTGATGTGATAGCTCCCTCTAGTTCGACCAGCGTTCCAGCCCACCTTTCTCTCGATTTCTCGCAATTCTTGTAAGTTTTCAACTCAAATCTTGTACTTCTATGATCTATACACACTTCTTCATCATTCTCACCTTTGAATCCTCACTTTTAACCATGAAATCAGCGGATTTGAGGTAATTTAGGGTAATGTCATCATTGAGTTCTCATGAACTTCAAGTTTTGGCCTCATTCCACCAAGAACAACTAAAATCTACATGATTTCCACAAGATTTAACACTATTTTCATCTAGATCTAAACTTTTTGATGATTAAAAGGATTGAAAGATGTTTTCTAACTTTCTTTCAACTCTTTTACACTCAATGTACTCAGAATCGATAGAATCAGAGCTAGATCAGGCCTTCTACTTGTTTTCTAGTGAAGTGTCGGTCCAAGATCTGATTCCTATCAACGAGACAACCAATTTTGGTTGAACATGAACACCCGTCAAGAAAAGTTAACGGATCGGATTGGGGTGATTCCCGTTCGATCGGATAACCTGGGTCTGATGGGGTTCCTATTGTTCTATACATCGTCATACCCTCTCGAGCTAACCGCAAAACTTTCAAAACTTTTAAAATGTTCAAGTTTCAAGATGAGCTGGTTGTTGGGATGGATTGCGGTCCGATCGGATTGCCATCCGATCGAACGACAATCCGATTGGATTGCACTTAGACTTCAACACTTAACATTTTTCACAATTTTCAAAGATCATCAGTCTAATGGATTACCATCCAATTGAATGACAATCCTGCTGTGAACTTGTTCTCACAAAGTGTCCCGCCGATCGGATGCCATCCGATCGAACGACCGTTCGATCGAGCGACCTGAAAGGTAGAGATGCTTCTCTGTTTTCAAATGCTACAATGAAAACTTCAAAGCCATCATACATAAACACATCCATCCCAAACGAATGGCAATCAGGTCGAATGGTAATCCGATCAAATGACCATCCGTTCGGATTGTCATCCGATCGGATGACCATTCGTCACCTTGATCACTTGCACCATTATACGCATTGTTCATTCGCTTATGCTATCGTAAACTGTTTAGGCTAATCACTCTAGCGCTCCCTTCAATCCATTAAATACCATCGCTGTGAGTATACTCGATCCCTTTTTGCTTTAGTCACTTTTGGATGTTACATACGTTACTTAACATCGACCACACAACGCAAACACTTTATACACTGACCGTTACTGCATGTTATACGTGTTACTCGATGAATGCTTGTATGTTATGTTAACACAGTGATTGTTTCCTGACGCCTTAGCAACGATAGTACTATAGTTTGGACTCAGCACCTGTCATGGACAGGGGTTGTTAAGGTTACTTCTTCACGTATCGCAGTGGTGATATGTGTTGCGCATTCTACAACTCACAGTCATGTCTGTGCATATTTCATTGTCGATAACCTACTAGCTTCACATTATACATGTTACATGCTGGTTATGCGTAAATGCTTTCGAACTCTATTATTACTACTAAACTAGTATGCTCACCTTTACACTATGTATATTGACCTATATTTTAACGTATGTGACAGGTGCTTAGGATGCTTGCTTATTACTTGCTGGATTTGAGCTAGGATGGGGTCTAGAAACAAACAAAAACAATTTATATTTAAGTTGTCGAAACATAACCATTTGTCTTTGAATTTTCTGTATTAACTATGGTACTTATTATGTCATGGTATGGGACGTGATGCTTAAATAATTGGTAATCGTAGTTGTTATGGAAACTCCTGGACAATCTGTTTCGCTCAGTGTCGCGCCCCGATATTTTCGTCATCGGTTGGGGTGTGACAGATTGGTATCAGAGCCATAACTATAGGGATTAGGTAAGACTCGACCTAGTCCGGGTCAATGTCTTAGAAACGACCTAGTCTATAGTCTAAATACCAACAGACCGACTTGTGCATACCCGGTATGGGTTTTGCAAGAACTTACTCGCTATTTCTCGCTCGCAATCGCTGTACACTACATTCTTGCGCGTACATCGCATACTACAGTTTCGCTCAAGATCAGCCTTTTCTAAGGCTAGACACACACACAAACGGATGATCTGGTTAAGATTAGGTATGAAAACTGCAAACTCTCGACCGGATCACTCGTTCGATTCGCTATTTTTACTACAAACAAGAGAATTTGCGTTGAATTTGGAGTGAAATCCATACTTCGACGCAAATCTCCTTATCTATCTCGTAATTCTATCACACAAATAGGGATGTAGTCGTTAGGTCAGGGGTGAAACCCGAACCTTGATAACTCATTCCGCTCTATAATTTTGGTTTTCTTTCAAAACTCTCAACAAAGTCTTGACGGACTCCAACGACTTGAGTCGCGTTGTAACTGGAAGGATGCGTGCCGACCGCCCAAATTGAGGCGAGAGCACAGTCCAGAAGGCCAAAGTGTGCGGTTAAGGCCCTTATGAATAGTCGAATCACTTTGGGTAGTCGACGTCTATCTAGCCGAGAGAATCTCTTCGATTTTATGTGTTTCGATTTTGGAACCCGCAGCCACCAACCCTATGATTTAACGAATTTATGTGGAATTTTATGAGTTTATGAGGTTTTATATATTTTGGCGAACAGCGAAAAGCTGGAAGTCACTAACGCATCGTACCCGTTCGCTTTGATCAACACGCACCACTCGCACTGCACAGTTACCTCAAAACGCAAACAAATCGCTTATGTTATTCGCAATCGCTGCTCGCTAATCGCAATCACTATACTCGATCGCTTTATGGTGCTATGAAAGATAGGTGATTACGTGCAACATAGGAAGGTGAATACGTGCAAAATATAGTGTGGATTGCGACGAGCTTAGGTGCTTATGTGATTACGTGGACTATGTGCTTACGTGATTTGTATGTTCCTGTGCTTTATAAAGTAGCCCTTGTGAATTCGCTAGACTATACTAGGGTTAATCGAAACCGTGTTTTAGTACTGTGACGATGTCTGTTGCAGATAATGTCGTCATTTGGATCATACTCTGCTCGCTCCGCTCGACGCAACCAAGATGACAATGTGACAACCGGTGATTTACGGCTCCTAACTACGTGTAAATCAAGCATTAGGACGATAATAAATAGCGTTTAAGACGTAAATATACTGAATTAGGCCTTTGGAGTGTCAAGGAAATTCTAACGGGCTTTATAGTACGCGAAAAGTGGTTTACGGAAAAACCGTTAAATATTAAACGATAACGCGCTGAAACCGAACAAAATACTGACACCGCCGACAATCACGAATTTTATACGAATATTTTATACTTATAAATTTAGTTTTTTTCTAATTTTTCATACTGTCAAAACATCACAAACGTACAACGATCGAAAAACGCGACTTTGACCGTGCTTGATGAACGAACGTAAAAAAAACGCGATTACCAACACTAATTTACGTCTTTCAATTTTATAATAATAACTTACGACAATTTTTAGAAAAACGGGTTCATAAATGCGTTTGGGCCACTTAAAACACGAGAATAAAGCCCATTATAGAAAACCTAGTTATTTAAGTGTAGTGATAATCTAAATCAAATCATTTGGAAACCCTATCTCATTTAACACCAGCCGCTGCATCCTTTGCTCCCTCTCATCTGCTATATGCAACTGAAGATTAACCTACACACACCCATGGAGACCCTTTCACCTCTACAAACTCCAAGACAAACCACAGGAACCATATTCTCTTCTCTCCATCTCGATTCCAATCCCCAATCATCTCTGCTTCTCCTCTTTGCACCGGTCACATGAGATCGGTCGTTTCCGGCCGGTAACCCGACATCACACAGCCCCCCCCCCCCCGTCTTGCTTTCTGTTCAGTCACCGGAGAAACAACGGACCATTCGTTTATCCGACGGTTCATTCCTTCGATAAACCGCACCCACAGCCGATGATTTTACGAGAATCAGAAGGAAAGAGAGAGAAACAGAGATCGGAGGTCGGAGGAGGGACGCCGGCCGCAGCTCCAGCGTTGGTTTGTCTGGTGTGCCACGAGCACAGCCCCCCCTTCTTCTCCGGGGGTTGTTGATGATGAAGACGGAGGTGGTGGTGCGATCGGCCCTATCAGAGACGGTGACGCGCGTCGACGAAGGCCGAGGAGGTGGTTTTGGGTGGTCCGACGCGGTGGCCGACGGCGACTGTGGTTATGTCAACTGCAAAGTGGTGATGTTAGTCAGATTTGTTTTTCGTTCGGGTCTCGTTAAGTTCGGCTTCGGTTCAAAGCTTGATCTCGGTTCAAGACGCCGGTTCGGTTAACTCAGTGGTGGCTCGGGTCAGTTGCGTATGAGGTTCAACAGGTTTGGGTTTGTTTCAGATTTTTTCTTTTATTTCAGCTCAGATTTTCAGCTTCGGGTGTTTTGATTCATCTCAGATCTTGGTTCGGGTGTTCGGGTCAGCCGCGGTTCAGAAAGTTCGAGTCACGGTTCAGTTTTTGGGTTTGGGTGACGTCTCGGCTCGGGTCAACGTCAAAGTCAGTCAATGGGTCAACTTGGTTCGGGTCAGATTATGAAGCGGTTCGGTCGACTCGGTCAACCGAGTCAACTCGGTCAAACCTGGTCAACACAGTGAGTTAACTCGGTCAACTCAGTCTACGTTTCGACGACTCGACGAGAGTTTTGGTAATAGTTTAAAATCGTGATTTCGTTACATTATCTTTATAGATTTAATCTTTCGTGACAAACGAGATCGAAAAGGTTGAATTATAGTTTACGCTTGATATATTTGACGAAATTATATATATATATTGTTAAATCATGTTGAATTTTGAAAATAAAACGACAACTTGTGTTGTCGGGGCCGTCCGAAAATAGAGGAAACTCTGCTTGTTTTTCGAGAAAATCCGTAAAAACAAAACATGTTTTATTGTAAAACGACAACTATCAATGGCAAACGACCTTTATGACAATCAATATATATGTATATATTTCTTCGACGACATTTTATAACATACAAGAAACAACGATAACGCGTATTCTTTTTATAAAAATAAATATGGTTTATATATTTATTTCGAACATACGAAAATACGAATCCTTTTTTTATAAAAATAAATATGGTTTATATATTTATTTCGAATAACAAATAGTACGAACTCTTTTTATAAAAATAAATATAGTTATATATTTATTTCCGATAACCAACGTAACGAATCCTTATATAAATAAAAAATAGTTATATTTTTATTTCGAACACCCAACGACACGACGATTCTTTTACTAAAATAAATATAGTTTATATATTTATTTTAAATATCGAACAATACTAACTCTTTTATAAGAATAAATATAGCTTATATATTTATTTCAAACATCAAACAACTCGTGTTCTTTTATAAAATAAATATAGTTTATATATTTATTTTAAACGCCTAAACGGCGTACTATATATCAACGTACGACTACACGGGACGACTAACACTATCCTATCGATATATTTATATTTTTGTATCAATATTTATATATATTCGAATTTCTTGAAAACTAAGTACTTTCTAGACTTAGTAAACTATTAACGACATCAAACGAAACTTAACAAATATAACTTAATCATTTCCATTAACTTAACAACTTACCCTCGAATCGTTTGGTTGATGATTCGGTAGAGCTCGGTGACACATAGTTTAGTTACCGCATTTACTTAGAAACTTATAAGATATTCCGTGTTAGGAATATTGTAGATTGCACGCTAGCAAGTCACGTCTTGGAAACGACATTACGAAGTCGTATTTAGCTAGCTTTGCACATGGAAATCCAGGTGAGTTAATAACCCCACCTTTTTTACGGTTTTACATTTTTATAAATGTTTTCGGGGTGGAAAGACATGCACGTTTTGGAAAGCATACAAGATTTTCGATAAACATAAACTACGTATTTCTAAACCATTTCACAGACAAGCTTTAACTATCACAAATGGTTGTGAAATTTTAATAAACACAAATGGTTTACAAAAAGCTTATGTTCTATACCGGTTTTTCAAGCAAGAGTATTTTTCGAAATGTGCATACACACGTATTCTAGTTTTCTAAACTACGAGAAAGTATAAGTACAAACGATATGTTAAACTAAGGAATGATACAATAGATCATGTCACGAATAGGGTAACATAAGCACCATTAATCAATTACATACCAAGACCGCGGAACAAAAGGTTAGATCTAATGGGTTTCAGGCAACCACACTCTTGGCCACTCTTTTACCAAGAAGTGCTTTTGTGTCTCTAGTCGTGAATCGACAAGTAAAAAAATGCCTATGGTTTGGATGCTTCCTATGTCGTTACATATGTTAGTGGCCTCGCGAACCATTAGCGATCTCGTATTCCTTACATTTACAGAACTCAGTTTCAATACGTCTTTACAAATTACATACCATGTTTTATACAAATTCAAAGCATAGGATTATGCATGCATGTCGTCAATGTCAGGGTGGACATTGACGGTTACACAAACTTTACAAATACAAGAGTTTACAAATACATGGTTTTACGAATATAATGCGTTACAAATACGAAGTTATACGAATACAAAGTTTCCATATAACATGCCAAAGAAAATGATTTTAAATTCGTTTTCTCAACAATATTCAAAAACCGGTTATTCAAAAAGATTTATTTCAAATATTTTACAAACAAACTATGAACTCACTCAACTTTATGTTGATTTTTCGTATGTTTCTTTCTCAGGTTACTTTTCAGAATTTATGGAACGGTTGGAATAGGAGAACCATGAAGAGTCGAGTACTTAGTGGACGTTCATTTTCTAGAAGTCTTAGCTTATTTGTTTCCGTTGTGAAATGAAGATACCAGTCCAGTCATGCCAATGCTCTGATATTTCGGGGTGTGACAGACAAGCGCATTGCTGCACTCGTCGCTAAGCAGATAGCAAAAGTCATCCCGCAAATCGTTAGTGAGCTGAATGAGAATACCAGCAAATCCTCGAAGGAGTCCAGGACTGATACTCCCTAGACTACTTTTACCTTCAAGCTGTTCAAGCCTGCGGTCCAAAAGAATTTACCGGGGAAGATGGGCCTACGGTGATGTTCCAATGGTTTGATTCAATCGAAGTCACCCTGCACCAGAGTGGCTGTCCGGAAAACCTACGCACTGTTAACGCCACCAGCGTCTTCCAATCCCGCGCTCTTGATTGGTTGACGGCCCAGAGGAACAAACGAGTGAACGATGCAGCTTTTGGGCTGTCGTGGGACTAGTTGAAGGACATCATGATGCAAGAGTTCTGCCCTCCCCATGAACTCCAAAAGCTAGAGGATGAATTCTGGCATATCAAGCAGGATAGCGGAGATAACGCTGGTTTGACTGCTCGCTTCAAGCAGCTAAGTATCATATATCTTGGTCAGGTTACAACCCCCCGAGATTACTATCAAGAAGTATATCCTTGCTCTTCCGGATTGCGTTACAGATTTTGTTCAGGCTGCAAAGACGACAACAATCGAGGAAACCTACCTGCTCTCCGCTGAGATCAGCGATAAGCGAGTCAGGGCTGGTTATTTCGACAAAGCATCCAAGAATCTGCATCAAGCCACCGCTGCTCCCACCGCTGAAACCACCACCGCACCGCAATCTTCAAAGTTCTCACGCCGCAAGAGAAAGAACAACAGCTCCAGCAACAAGAACTGGGCAGTTACTGCCGCTCTGCTCCAAATAGTACCTGCCCAACCGCAACCTCAACACCGCCAAGTAGCGGCGCTTGTGGTCAATGCACCGCCTGCTAAGCGTGAATACACTGGACCACACCCGCTCTGCCCTACTTGTACCTATCATCACCTGGTTGGTATCGCATGCCGGTTCTGTGTTCATTGCAATATGTACGGCCACTTCACCGCTAACTGCTATACAGGTCCACGCCAAGCTCCAGCTCCAGCTCAAGGTCAAGCTCTTGCACCACAAGCTCTCCTTCCTGCTTCCCAGGGCCAACAAGCAGCTCCTGCACCCGCTGCTCATGCTAGAGCTTGCTTTGCATGTGGTGATCCCAACCACTTTGCAAACATGTGCCCCAACAGAGTAGTGAAACAATAGCCCCAGCAGCAGCCGCAACAACATCAACAGCAGCAGCAGCAGCCTCTGCAGCAGCAGCCAACAGCCCGCGGACGTGCTTTCAACATTAACACCCGCCAGGCTCAAGCAGACAATAATGTGGTTAATTGTACATTCCTTGTGAATGCTATATATGCTACGTGTTTGTTTGATACTGGAGCAGATAATTGTTTTGTATCGTTTGAATTCGAAAAGCTCCTTAATCGTAAGCGCGCCCATCTCCCCTCGACGTTCGACGTTGAAGTTGCCACTGGAAGAACCGTCGCTGTCAATTCTGTTCTACGTGATTGTACGCTTGAACTCAACAATCACGTCTTCCCTATCGACCTTATCCCGATGCAGCTCGGTAGTTTTGACCTCATAGTAGGCATGGATTTTCTTCGCGAGAATCATGCTGAAGTTGTTTGCTTCGATAAGATGATTCAAGTCTCTCTCGCTAATGGTGATCAACTCTGTGTGTATGGAGAAACTCCTTTGAAAGGTCTCAAACTCATGTCATGTGTCCAAGCGAGCAAGTATATCCGCAAGGAATACAGAGCTTTCTTGGCTAACATTATAGTAGCGGAGAAGGAAAAGAAAGGAAACACAGGAGTGAAAGATGTTCCCGTTGTTTGTGAATTACGTAATGTATTCCCTGATGATTTACCTGGTTTACCGCCTACTTGTGATATCGACTTCCGAATCGACCTCATTCCTGGAGCAAGTCCTGTTGCTAGAGCGCCTTATCGTCTCGCTCCCTCTGAAATGCGCGAAATCTCGAGTCAGCTCCAGGAACTTCTTGATAAAGGCTTTATTCGCCCTATCACCTCACCTTGGGGCGCGCCTACAGGGAATTGAATAAGCTTACTATCAAGAATCGCTATCCCTTACCTCGAATCGATGATTTGTTTGATCAGTTACAAGGTGCTACGTGTTTCTCGAAGATCGATCTACGCTCAGGATATCACCAGTTACGCGTCCAAAAGGAAGATATACCCAAAACCGCTTTTCGAACCTGCTATGGTAACTACTAGTTTGTTGTTATGCCTTTTGGTTTAACTAACGCTCCCGCAGTCTTTATGGATCTAATGAATCGAGTGTGCAAACCCTTTCTCGACCGCTTCGTCATTGTTTTCATCGATGATATCCTGATCTATTCCAAGTCAAAAACCGAACACTCGCAGCATCTACGTTTGGTTCTTGAGTTACTCAAGGGAAACCGTCTCTATGCCAAGTTCTCCAAGTGTGAATTTTGGCTTGAGGAGGTTCAATTCCTTGGTCACATCATCAATAGTCAAGGTATTCACGTCGACCACCCCGCGAAGATTGAAGCTGTTAAGAGTTGGGTTACACCCAAAAACCCGTCTTAAGTCCATTCTTTTCTCGGACTAGCGGGCTATTATAGCCGATTTATCAAAGGATTCTCTAAAATCGATGTACCGCTTACCTCGCTTACGCATAAGGAAAAACCTTTTGTTTGGGGAACTAAACAAGAGGAGGCCTACCAAACTCTCAAAGCGATGCTTTGCAATGCTCCCGTGCTCTCAATGCCCGACGGAAACGACGATTTCGTAGTCTACGGCGATGCCTCAAACCATGGTCTTGGTTGTGTTCTCATGCAACGGGACAAGGTTATCGCGTACGCCTCTCGACAGCTCAAGATCCACGAGAAGAATTATACAACCCACCACCTCGAGCTAGGTGCACTTATTTTTGCGTTAAAGATTTGGCGACACTACCTTTACGGTACCAAGTGTACGATCTTCACCGATCATAGGATCCTACAACATATCTTTAACCAGAAAGAACTGAACATGCGTCAATGCCGATGGGTTGAACTCCTCAACGATTACGACTATGAGATTCGTTACCATCCAGGCAAAGCAAACATCGTTGCCGATGCTCTCAGTCGAAGAAGCTATTTCCATTGCGTTCATAATTCTCAAGCCCAACATAATCTCGAAGCTCTCATCCGTGATGCCCAACATGCTTGTTTTACTGAACGTACTTTGAAGAAGGAAATAATTCTTAACGACGGCGCTCAACTCAAGAATAAATCAAACGGGATATTCCATTATCTAGACCGAATTTGGATTCTCAAGCGTACCAACTAGCGGCAGACTCTGATGGACGAAGCCCACAAATCCTGATATTCTATTCATCCTGGTGATGACAAGATATACCAGGACATGCGCTACAAGTACTGGTGGCCGGGCATGAAAAAGGATATCGCTATCTATGTTTCGAAATGCCTGACTTGTTCGAAGGTCAAGGCTGAGCATCAACGCCCCTCTGGATTACTCGTCCAACCCGAGATCCCCATGTGGAAATGGGAGAGTATAGCTATGGACTTCATAACGAAACTTCTGCGCACGCCATCGGGTCACGACAACATCTGGGTTGTCGTTGACCGTTTGTCTAAATCAGCTCATTTTATGCCGATACGAGAAGACTCTAAGGTACAAAAATTAGCCCGAATCTACACCGACGAGATCATTTGTCGACACGGGATGCCTCGTGACATCATCTCTGACCATGATGGTCGGTTTACCTCGCGTCTTTGGGAAACATTTCAATATGCTCTCGGTACTACTCTTAATCTAAGTGCCGCATTCCAACCCCAAACCGACGGTCAGACTGAAAGAACGATTCGTACCCTTGAAGACATGCTTCGCTCATGTGTCATAGATTTTGGTGGTAATTGGGACGCGCACTTACCTTTGGTCGAATTCTCGTACAATAACAGTTATCACTCTAGCATCCAAATGGCACAATTTGAGGCATTATACGGGAGAAAATGTCGATCGCCGATTGTATGGCACGAGATCAGAGACACGCAAATTACCGGTCCTGAGCTATTGCAAGAAACGACTGACAAAATCCTCCAAATTCGAGACAATCTGTTGAAAGCTCAGAGTCGTCAGAAAAGTTACGCCGATAGACACCACAAGCCCCTTGAATTTGACGTTGGCAATCACGTACTCCTAAAGATTGCACCTTGGAAGGGGGTGATCAGATTCGTCAAGAAAGGAAAGCTTACGCCTTGATATGTTGGACCCTTTAAAATCCTAGGAAGGATTGGAAAAGTGGCCTACAGACTCAAACTACCGGAGGAACTTAGTAATGTCCACCCGACCTTCCACGTTTCGAACCTCAGAAAGTGCTTAGCCGACCAGGAATTAGATGTCCCTCTTGAATATTTACAAGTGGACGAAACATTGCACTTCATGTAAAAGCCTGTCGAGATCACGGGCTGAGAAACCAAGGTACTCCGACGCTCACGCATTCCCATTGTGAAGGTTCGCTGGGAAGGCAAACGCGGCGCCGAGTTCACCTGGGAACTCGAAAGTGACATGAAGGCAAAGTAACCGCAACTGTTTGTTACGCCTACTTCTTAAATTTCGGGATGAAATTTCCTAAAGTAGGGGAGGTTGTAACAACCCGCTTTTTGGAAAGTCAAAGTACAAGTCAAAGTCAAAGGAAGAAAAGATTGCTAATTGTGATCTGTCACTCCTTGCTTGACTACTGAATTGTGCTTCTTAACTTGTAATCGATATTCTATTATTTAATCGTTTTAGTTGTATTATGTGGAGTATCTATTAATAATCGAGGTTTAATCGCTTGTTTAATCGCTAATCGACTTATCTCTATCGCATCGCAACTCGAATTATGTGTTCTGGATATTGTTTTACGTGTGTGTTCCATTATGTGTTACTTGTGCATGTTATGTTTATGTTGAGATGTTCAATTGCAATCGCAATCGAAACTCTATCGCAGCGCAATCTAATCACAAACATGAAACGCAAGTTATTTATAGTGATTGTATGTTAGATATAGTAGTTAGGTTATTTGTATAACTATTGGGTGATACTATCGCATCGCTCACTCGCAACGCTCAACACGCGAAACGAAACATTGAAACGCAACTTGCCGGAGTCACTCGATCGAATGACCATTCGATCTAATGGTCATGCGAATGGATGACCATCCGATCGGGTGGCCATTCGATCGAGGTGCCATCCAATCTGATCCATATGCCACTTTCCTCTTTTGGCAACCTATAAATACCCCTTGTCACATCACCAAAGTGATGTGACAGCTCCCTCTCGTTCGACCACCGTTCCAGCCCACCTTTCTCTCGATTTCTCGCCATTCTTATAATTTTTCAACTCAAATCTTGTACTTCTATGATCTATATACACTTCTTCATCATTTTCACCTTTGAATCCTCACTTTTAACCATGAAATCAGTGGATTTGAGGTGTTTTAGGGTAATGTCATCATGGAGTTCTCATGAACTTCAAGTTTTGGCTTTATTCCACCAAGAACAACTCAGATCTACATGATTTCCACAAGATTTAACACTATTTTCATCTAGATCTAAACTTTTTCATGATTAAAAGGATTTAAAGATGGTTTCTAACTTTCTTTCAACTCTTTTAAACTCAATCTACTCAAAATCGATAGAAAATCAAGCCTTCTACTCGTTTTCTAGTGAAGTGTCGGTCCAAGATCTGATTCCTATCAACGAGACAACCGATTTCGGTTGAACATGAACACCCGTCACGAACAGTTAACTGATTGGATTGGGGTGATTCCCGTTCGATCGGATAACCTGGGTCTGATGGGGTTCCTGTTGTTCAATACATCGTCATACCTTCCCGAGCAAACCGCAAAACTTTCAAAACATTCAAAATGTTCAAGTTTCAAGACGATCAGGTTGTTGGGGCGGATTGCCGTCCAATCGGATTGCCATCCGATCGAACGACAATCCGATCGGATTGCACTTGGACTTCAACACTTAACATTTTTCACAATTTTCAAAGATCATCAGTCTAATGGATTGCCATTCGATCGGGAGACCATCCGATCGAATGACAATCCTGTTGTGAACTTGTTCTCACAAAGTGTCATGCCGATCGGTTCGCCATCCGATCGAACGACCGTTGGATCGAGCGACCTGAAAGGTAGAGATACTTCTCTGTTTTCAAATGCTACAACGAAATTTCAAAGCCATCATACACAAACACATACATCCCAAATGAATGGCAATCCGATCAAATGGTAATCCGATCGAATGGCCATCCGAACGGATGACCATCCGAACGGATGACCATATGAACGGATTGTCATCCGATCGGATGACCATTCGTCACCTTGATCACTTGCACTATTATACGCCCGTTCATTCGCTTATGCTATCGTAAACTGTTCAGGCTAATTACTCTAGCGCTCCCTTCAATCCATTAAATACCATCGCTGTGAGTATACTCGATCCCTTTTTGCTTTACGCACTTTTGGGTGTTACATACGTTACTTATTCTAGATGACGTTGACCACATAATGCAAACACTTTATACACTGACCATTACTGCATGTTATACGTATTACTCGATGAATGCTTGTATGTTATGTTAACACAGTGATTGTTGCCTGACGCCTTATCAACGATAGTACTATAGTTTGGACTCAGCACCTGTCGTGGACAAGGGTTGTTAAGGTTATTTCTTCACGTATCGCAGTGGTGATAAGTGTTGCACATTCTACAACTCGCAGTCATGTCTGTGCATATTTCATTGTCGATAACCTACTAGCTTCACATTATACAAGTTACATGTTGGTTATGCGTAAACGCTTTCGAACTCTATTATTACTACCAAACTTGTATGCTCACCTTTACACTATGTGTATTGACCTATATTTTAATGTATTTGACAGGTGCTTAGGATGCTTGCTTGTTACTTGGTGGAATTGAGCTAGGATAGGGTCTAGAAACAAACAAAAACAATTTATATTTGAGTTGTCGAAACAGAACCATTTGTCTTTGAATTGTCTGTATTAACTATGCTACTTATTATGTCAGGGTATGAGATGTGATGCTTAAATAATTGGTAGTTGTAGTTGTTATGGAAACTCCTGGACAATCTGTTTTGCTAAGTGTCGCACCCTGATGTTTCCGTCATCGTTTGGGGTGTGACACCTATGATGTGTGCCTGAAAATATTTGGGACTCAGTATAAATTGATGGGTTCATGTATATAAATGATTTTATTCAAAACATGCATTTATCGCATATAACATCAATCATATATAATCATGGCAAACAAATAAGAACAGAGTAAGCACAATATGTTCACATAACCAGGTGATGTATATGTGACATTCGTGTCTTTCAATCATTATACAATTACAACAAATTTTTATTTAATGAAACATTGTGTTTTATTTCCGGGATTGTATAATTACATATGACATTTGCACGTTTTTGGTCCTTGTATAATTTCAAACGCTCAAACCTTTTCTAGAAGTGAAATCGTAAATTATTACACAAACGTAATCAGTTTAACGCGACGCACACTCCGAAACAAGGACATAAGCTAAACATACCCTAATACCCTTTACATTACTTAGAAATAAGTTTTGAGGGGTTCGGTATGGCAAAAACATGCTTATTCGATCTCAGGGACTATTTGCGACAAACTGCGAAAGTCTGCCGATTCTCGTATTTTTGAATACAAAACTTGTAGGCACATCCAAAAAAATTTTGTAATCATTAAAATCTTGTATTTTATTAATAATAATGGAAAAATATCATTCATTGCGAAATTTCGGTCGTTTTCATATTCGTTATAGCGTCCGTCGTAATTAAGCAAAAAACGTGACCGTACAACCGAACGAACCGACATCCATGACATTTTTGGGCATAATTCAAGTTAAATATGCCTTAACATCCATATAGAGCCTAAAAATTAGGTTAACGGGTGTTAGAAGTGACAAAACAAGACGAAACAGGTCTAGGAGCCAAACCTACCAATTATGGAAAGTCTGCCCCTGACCATTTCATACGGACCGCATACAGGAACCATATACGGTCTGTAAATGTTGCCTAGCACCAGTTTTCTGATCAGCCTGTGGTTTTGATGTTCTTGGAGCCCAAGTTTCCGTTTCCCCAAGTTTAAACCTACAATTCACATGTGTTTTAGCCACCATTGATGTGTGCCACCTTCATGGACACTTGGCATGATCACAAACACTTCCAATTGCTATAAATAGCAAGCTTTTCAACATCAAAATTTGCTCATTTTCATTCTTCTTCTTCTAATCTGCTCTAATTGGAGTTTGCTTCCCATTGGAGGCCTCTTACTGAGTATTCTTGCCATCCTAGAACACAACTAAGTGTTCTTTCCTAGTCTTGTTCATTATTTTAGCTTACTTTGAGCTAAAAGTCAAAAAGTTGACTTTCTGTTTAACTTTCGGTTCTGACCATAATTGGTCAAGTCAAAGTTCAATTGAACTTTGCAACATGATCGCAATCACGAAGGTTATAATCCCTTGCGATTGCACCTTCTGATTACCACATTTACAAGTCAAAGTTTTGGTCAAAGATGCACATTATGTGCATTTTATGACGGAATTATTTTTGGGTATCAAAACACTAAGTTTTGATACCAAATCAGTTTTTGCAACTTAGTTAGACATGTTTTGACATGTCTAACTCGTCACTTCTAGTTTAGTGCTTATTTAGGGTCGTAAGTCGAGCGGTCTTGACCACCGATTTGACTTTTGAATCCGACCCGTTTGGTCGATCTTAGGATCCGACCAAACACATGTAAGTGACCATAGTTGTATAGGGAATAACCTACTGAGGTTATACCTTATGGTCACGTTGTTTGGTTAGTGTTTTGATAAGTAGCTCTTATGTTCTTTAAAAATGTTCAAAATGCCCTTTTTTCACATAAATTTATTTATGTAATCAAATTTTTGACATATAAACTGGTGTAACAACATTATTAAACATTTTTTTGGCATTTAAGACTTATCATAGGACATGTTTAACCATCTGAACATGCATTTACGTAAATGACACGTTAAAGTAGCGTAAACTACCATAACGAGTCATAACGGGTCAAAAGCACTTAGGATCAATTCCAAATCAGAATTTTGAGTTTATTAAACTATATCATATGAGTTACAACACTCATTTTGTTTATGAGACTTCATTCTATCCGATTCGTCGATTAAAGACCTGTTACACTAACATAGTTATCCGACACATTAGGACGCACTTGAGCTTTGTTTCCTCTATTGATCAAGGACTCTTTGCAATCCCAAGTGAGTACATAGTTCCCTGTTTTATACTTTCAATTGTTTTGGGGTGACTCATATGTGCCAGACTACTTTTCAAGTTTTTAAAAACAAAGTCTATAGTTTATATAAAAACGACGATTACAATAATATGACGAACTTGTTGGTGTGTTATCCATAACACGAATGACATTCATTAGCTTTGGCCGAGCTGACCAGTAGTATGTTATGGTACCATAGGACTGACAATCCCGTTACTAGACCGTTCACTGGATTTGGTGGGTAGTTTGGGGAACTACAAAAACTGTTATTTTAACAAACCCTTTGGTGGTTTGTTAGTCGATATAAAGAGACCCTTTGGTGGTCTAGACGAGTCACACAGGTTTGAATGTATTCGATAAAGAACGACCAAAAGTTTTCACAATTAAAACACGGACGATTGACGATTGGATTATAACACGAACAACTGACGAATGGTTTATAAGACGAACGATTGACGATTGGTTTTATAACACAAACGATTGATAACACGGACGATTTGGATGATTGGTTTATGGTAAATGATTTAGATAACAAGACGAGTGTAATGTGATATAAAGCATGGTGGATACGCCGTTGATACTTCCTATATATAAGTGCTTTTATCGTATTACATATCGTAGCGTTTTCTAGATCATTTGGACAAATGTTTTCAAACGATGTCAAGCAACGATTTTCACTTAAAGATATAAACTGTACGAAGTTTTCTTTTAAATTGATTTACAACTCGGTTTTACAAAAGAAATGTTTTGGTCAAGATTCATGGCAACAAGGTTTTCACAAACATAAACCAACATGTTTTAGTTGGTTAATTATATTGCAATATCAAACACTTTTTGATACAAGGTTTTTACTTATCGACTCTCGTAGTCGGACGAGGTATTACAATATGTATACAAAGCCATGAATCTGACACACTCACAAAACCTATCTACTCGCCAGCTTTTTATGCTGATTCGCTTTTCACATATGTTTCAGGAGCCGTTGTTTGATGATATGATGCATGCTTAACATAGGTTGGATGCGGGCTTTAGTGACTTAAAATTTGAAAGACAATATGTTTGAACTTGTTTCTTTTTACTCCAAGATAATATAAAACACAAATTAATTCAATACAACGAAACTTTAAATACCATGTGCTGTGAAACAATTTATCATGTGACGTGACTCCCCGACATTTCCGCCGCGGTTTGTTGTTTTACGCGGTCGGGGTGTTAGATGAAGATTGGTATCAGAGCCATGGTTATAGGGAATTAGGTTATTAGTAATACTTTAACCTAGACTATAAACTTTCTAGGACCCTAACACAAGTTATCTTGTGTTTAGATCTTAAAACAATATCGTCGCCTATCCTTAGGTGATTACCAAAACGAGTACACAAATTTCAAATCCGTTTTGAATATCAATCATCTATTCTTAGATGATTTGGTTTTAGGCCTTGTGCCTTCAAAGTTTTCAAAATCTCGTCAAAGTTTGGGTCTTATTAATGTGAACACGTGCAATCTGGAAGGGTGGGTGATTGTACCCCGAGTTTTCTGTCTAAGGCTAGAGTGTTCGTACAAATCCGCATTTTCGGACCAGTCACTCTTACCTGGGAACTCTTGGGTTGAGTATCCACTTATAGGCTAAAGCATGTCTTCGCGATACATTATAAAGACCCATTAACTTTGATTAGTCACTGTGTGTCGTTTGTTTGTTTCAAGTAACGAACGAATGACCATGTTCCTTACATTTCGTCGATATTTTAGTACCTCTTTTGATTATCCAATGTCAATCTCACACATTTTCTCATGTTTCCTTCTCTTTTAGATTGCCTCCTCGACGTGATGCAACTCAAGATGCCAATATGGCAGCCATGATCGCTCAGCAAATTGCTGCTATGCTCCCGAACCTAATAACCCAGATAAATCAAGCGAACAACAACAACAATAACAATGCACCCGTTCCGTGCAACTATAAACAATTCAGTTCGGCTAAACCGCTCAATTTTACTGGGTCTGAAGGATATACTTCGCTCCTACAGTGGTTCGAGAGTCTCAAAAGCACGTTTCGTCACGTTCAATGCCCGAATGAGTGAAAGGTTGAGTTTGCATCGACTGTATTTCAGAAAAGGGCACCTACATGGTGGAATGGTGTGATGAGAGACAGGGGTGCCGAGTGGCAATGGCTCAAACATGGGAAGAGCTTCGCGCTCTAATGATGAAGGAATTTTGTCCTCGTTATGAACAACGGGCACTGGAAAATGAATTCCATGATCTTAAGCAAGATAGTGGAGAGTATCGTGCCTACACGAATCGTTACGAAGAATTGAGCCCGCTGTGTCCCACCATGGTCACCTCATTAGATAAAGCGATTGATAGGTACATCGATGGTGTGCCTGACCCCGTTAAAGACATTGTTACTGGTAGCAACCTTACCACTGTTCATCAGGCAATCGAATTGGCTACTACCATGACTGAGTCTCAAGTCAGGAAGGGTAAACTGTTTCGTAAGGGCGATAAGAAACAAACGACCAAGACCACTCAAGGGAAAGAGAAGATGAAGGGTAACAAAGCCGAGCCTTCCAAGAAGTCGACGAAGCGCAAGGCTTCCCAGAACTTTGCGGTCGTTGCTCAACCCAATCAGAACACACAAAACCAACCAGCTCAACCTCCCGCAAGGAAACCGTACGCTAGAAATTGTGCAACAGGTGCAATGGTCATCACCAAGCTCACCTACTATGTCGTCAGTGCACATCATGTGGAAAACTTGGCAACGTAGCCAATATTTGT
Source organism: Helianthus tuberosus (assembly GCA_030545235.1). NCBI lineage: Eukaryota > Viridiplantae > Streptophyta > Magnoliopsida > Asterales > Asteraceae > Helianthus > Helianthus tuberosus. The sequence continues at coordinate 39,906 of JARYGA010028706.1, forward strand.
CGATTTGCTCCAAACCAAGCTGCACAGAACCCCGTTCAACCTCAAGGAAATCCTGCTAGACCTCCATTCCCACCTGGTTCTTGCTACAACTGTGGCGAGATGGGTCACTTCAGGAAGAACTGCTCGGCACTAGCGAACGTGGATGCTAATCCAGCTCATGGACGCACATTCAACATCAACGCCAATGAGTATCATGCTGATAACGAAGTCGTTAATGGTACGTTCCTTGTTAACCATCACCCTGCTTCTGCTCTTTTCGATTCGGGTGCCGCTAGAAGTTTTGTATCACTAGCCTTTGAACCTTTGCTTTTGATGCCTAGAACTAAACTAGGAAAGCCCTTAATGGTGGAATAGCTAGTGGTGAACCCCTTATGCTCGACTCTGTCATTCGTGATTGCCAATTAAACCTTGATAACCAGCTTTTTCCCGTTGACCTCATATCATCATAGGAATGGATTGGTTAACCAAACACCATGCTGAGGTGATCCGTTTCGACAAGGTTGTTCATATACCACTTTCGTCTGGTGAAGTCTTAAAGGTTCATGGAGAGAAATCCTCGAGTAGCTTGAAACTCGTGACATGTATTCAAGCCCAAAAATACCTACGAAAAGAATTATGTGGCCTTCTTGGCACCTGAGGTGTTTCCTAAAGAACTACCTGGTTTACCTCTAGCACGTCAAGTTGAGTTTCATATTGATCTTGTACCTGGTGCCAACCCCACCCTACCGTCTTGCATCATCTGAGATGCAAGAGTTGTCAAAGCAACTTCAGGAGTTATCTGACAAAGGATTCATCCGTCCAAGCTTTTCACCTTGGGGCGCTCATGTTCTCTTCATGAAGAAAAAGGATGGATCTTTCCGTATATGTATCGATTATAGTGAGCTCAACAAACTCACGATCAAGAATTGATATCCCCTACCTCGCATTGATGATCTCTTTGATCAACTACAAGGTGCAACTTGCTTCTCGAAGATTGATCTGCGTTCTGGGTATTATCAAATTCGTCTACTCGAAGAAGTTATTCCCAAGACTTCTTTCCGCAGGAGATACGGTCACTACGAGTTCACCGTCATGCTTTTTGGTTTGACAAATGTGCCAGCCATCTTCATGGACTTAATTAATCGGGTTTATAAACCTTATTTAGAAAAGTTCATCATAGTGTTCATCGACGACATCTTGATTTATTCAAAGTCACAAGCTGATCATGAACAACATCTTCGCCTGACAATGGAACTCCTAAAGAAGAAACAACTATTTGCCAAGTTCTCCAAGTGTGAATTCTGGCTTAAGGAAGTTCAGTTTTTGGGTCATATTGTCTATGAGCAAGGTATACATGTGGATCCTTCCAAAATCACTGCGATTAAGGATTGGAACACACCCACTACTCCATAGAAGTTCGCTCATTTCTTGGTCTTGCTAGATACTATCGACGATTCATCGCAAACTTCTCAAAGATCGCGGTTTCCCACACTGTTTTAACTCAGAAGAATAAGTCTTTTGAGTGGGGACCCAGAAAAGAGGAAGCCTTTCAAACACTGAAACAAAACTCTGTGATGCTCCTTTGTTATCTTTACCCGATGGCAACGATGATTTCATTGTCTATTGGCGCATCGAATCTAGGCCTTGGTTGTGTTCTCATGCAATGAGATAAAGTCATAGCCTATGCGTAAAGGTAATTGAAAATACACGAGAAAAACTACACAACTCATGATCTTGAGTTAGGTGTTGTAGTTTTTGCTCTAGAGATTTGGAGACACTACCTCTATGGTACGAAGTGTATGGTTTTCACGGACCACAAAAGTCTCCAACACATATTCAACCAAAAGGAGCTAAACATGAGACAACGACGTTGGATCGAACTCTTGAACGACTACGAGATTCGCTACCATCCTAGTAAGGCGAATGTCGTAGCCGATGCGCTAAGTCAAAAGGAACGCATCAAGCTTCATTGTGTTCGAGTTCAATCTGATATCCAGACACGTATCCTTCAAGCACAACGTACATGTGTAACCCAAGGCTTGTTGAAAAATGAGCTATCGCTTAATCTTGAACTCCAACTCGAAACGAAAGACAATGGGTTACTCTATTATATGAACAGATTTTGGATTCCAATTCAAGACAATCTTCGCACTTTATTAATGGATGAAGCTCATAAGTCTCGTTATATAATCCATCCTGGTGCAGACAAAATGTACAAGGATCTTCGTACCCAGTATTGGTAGTCGGGTATGAAGTAGGATGTTTCCTTGTATGTGTCTAAATGCCTAACTTGTCTCAAAGTAAAGGCAGAACATCAACGCCCATCTGGTTTGCTTGAACAACCAGAAATACTGGTATGGAAATGGGAGAACATTGCGATGGATCTCATCACTAAACTACCGTGCACATCTAGAGGTCATGATACCATTTGGGTAGTCATTGATCGTCTAACAAAGTCAACACACTTTTTTCCGATTCGTGAGGATTTATCTGCTGATAAACTCGCCAAGATCTACATAGATGAGATTGTATCTCGTCATGGTGTTCCTTTGAACATCATATCTGACCTTGATGCTCGATTCTCATCTCACTTTTGGAAGACCATGCAATCTTCCATGGGAACCAAACTCAATTTGAGCACTTCTTATCATCCCCAAAATGGATGGACAATCCGAGAGGACGATACAAACACTGGAGGATATGCTTAGAGCATGTGTGATAGACTTTGGTGGTAATTGGGATTCGCATCTATCGTTGATCGAATTCTCCTACAACAATAGTTATCACGCCAACATCAACGTGGCGCCTTTTGAAGCTCTATACGGTCGAAAATGTCATTCACCTGTCTGTTGGAATGAGGTCGGTGAAACTTAGCTCACTGGACCTGAACTCGTTTTGGAAACAATAGACAAAGTCAAGAAAATTCGCGATAACCTTCTGACAGCTAGAAGCCGACAAAAGAGTTTTGTGGATAAGTGATGCAAGCCCTTGGAATGTTAGTGATCATGTCCTTCTCAAGGTATTCCCTTGGAAAGTCGTGGTTAGATTTGGAAAGAAAGGAAAACTTGCACCATGATATGTTGGACCATCCAAGATCGTTGAGAGGATCGGAAAGGTGGCCTATTCACTTGAGCTACCTCCTGAACTTGGGAAGATTCACCCAACATTCCATGTGTCAAATCTGAAATAGTGTTTAGCCGATAAATATCTCCACATCCCCTTGACGAAATTCACGTTGATGACACTACGCACTTTGTCGAGAAACATGTGGAGATATTGGACCGTGAAGTCAAGAAACTCAAGCACAAACGAATACTGATAGTTAAAGTTCGCTAAGAATCCAAATGTGGCCCAGAGTTTACTTGGGAATGAGAGGATCAAATGAAGCCGAAATACCCACATCTGTTCTCACAAGTTTACTCTAATTAAATTGCGGGACGAAATTTCCTAAATTAGGGTAGATTGTGACATTTGTGTCTTTCAATCATTGTACAATCCAAACAAATTTGTATTTAATGAAACACTATGTTTTTCCGGGATTGTATAATTACATATGACATTTGCACGTTTCTAGTCCTTGTACAATTTCAAACTCTCAAGCCTTTTTTGGAAGTGAAATCGTAAGCTATTACGCAAACGTAATCAGTTTAACGTAATGTATACTACGAAAAAAGGAAATAATCTAAACATACCCTAAATAGCCTTTACATAACTTAGAAATAAGTTTTGAGGGGTTCGGTATGGCAAAAGCATGCTTATTCGATCTCAGGGACTATTTGCGACAAACTGCGAAAGTCTGCCGATTCTCGTATTTTTTAATACAGAACATGTATGCACATCCAAAAATTTTTGTAATCATTAAAATCTTGTATTTTATTGATAAGAATGAAAAAATATCATTCGTTGCAAAATTTCAGTCGTTTTCATGTTTGTTATAATGTTCGTCGTAATTAAGCGAAAAACGTGACCGTACAACCGAACGAACCGACTTCCACAACATTTTTGGGCATAATTCAAGTTGAATATGCCTTAACATCCTTATAGAGACTAAAAATTAGGTTTAAAAGGTGTTAGAAGTGACAAAACGCGATGAAACAAGTCTAGGGGCCAAACCTGCTAATTATGAAAAGTCTGCCCCTGACCATTTCATACGGACCGCATACAGGGACCATATACGGTCCATAAATGTTGCCCAACACCAGTTTTATGATCAACCTGTGGTTTTGTTGTTCTTGGAGCCCAATTTTTCGTTTCCCCCAAGTTTAAACCTGCAATTGACATGTGTTTTAGCCACCATTGATGTGTGCCACCTCCATGAACACTTCGCATGATCACAAACACTTCTAGTTGCTATAAATAACAAGCTTTTCAACATCACAATTTGCTCATTTTCATTCTTCTACTTCTACTTCTACTCTGCTCTAATTGGAGTTTATTTCCCATTGGAGGCCTCCTACTGAGTATTCTTGCCATCCTAAAACACAAATAAGTGTTCTTTCTAGTCTTGTTCATTAATTTAGCTTACTTTGAACTAAAAGTCAAATAGTTGACTTTCTGTTTGACTTTCGGTTCTGAGCATAATTGGTCAAGTCAAAGTTCCATTAAACTTTGCAACGTGGTCGTAATCACGAAGGTTATAATCCCTTGCGATTGCACCTTCTGATTACCACGTTTACTAGTCAAAGTGACACGTCAAAGTTTCGGTCAAAGATGCACATTATGTGCATTTTACGACATAACTATTTTCGGGTATCAAAACACTAAGTGTTGATACCAAATCAGTTTTTGCAACTTAGTTAGACATGTTTTGACATATCTAACTCCTCACTTCTAGTTTAGTGCTTATTTAGGGTCGTAAGTTAAGCGTTCTTGACCACCACTTTGACTTTCGAATCCGACTCGTTTGGTCGATCTTAGGATCCGACCAAACACATGTAAGTGACCATAGTTGTATAGGGAATAACCTACTGAGGTTATACCTTATGGTCATGTTGTTTGGTTAGTGTTATGATAAGTCGCTCTTATGTTCTTTAAAAATGACCAAAATGCCCTTTTGTGCATAAATTCATTTTAAGCATATGTAATCAAACTTTTGAAAAATAAGCTGATGTTACAACATTATTAAACATGTTTTGGCATTTAAGACTTATCATAGGACATGTTTAACCATCCGAACACGCATTTACGCAAATGACACGTTAAAGTAGCGTAAACTATCTTAACGAGTCATAACGGGTCAAAAGCACTTAGGATCACTTCCAAATCAGAATGTTGAGCTTATTAAACCATATCATATGATTTCCAACACTCATTTGGTTTATAAGACTTTATTCTATCCGATTCGCCGATTAAAGGTCCCGTTACACTGACATAGTTATTCGACACATTAGGAAGCACTTGAGCTTTGTTTCCTCTATTGAACAAGAACTCTTTGCAATCCCAAGTGAGTACATAGTTCCCCTATTTTATGCTTTCAATTGTTTTGGGGTGACTCATATGTGCCAAACTACTTTTCAAGTTTTCAAAAACAAAGTCTATGGTTTATATCAAACACGACGATTTCAATAATGTGACGAACTTGTTGGTGCGTTATCCATAACACGAATGCCATTCATTAACTTTGGCCGAGCTGACCAGTACTATGTTATGGTACCATAGGGCTGACAATCCCGTTACTAGATTATTCATTGGATTTGGTGGGTAGTTTGGGGAACGATAGAAACTGTTATTTTAACAAACCCTTTGGTGGTTAGTTATTCGATATAACGAGACCCTTTGGTGGTCTAGAGGAGGCACAGAGGTTTGAATGTATTCAATAAAGAACGACCAAAAGTTTTCACAATTAAAACACAAACGATTGACAATTGGTTTATAACACGGGCGATTGACGAATGGTTTATAACACGAACGATTGACGATTGGTTTTATAACACAAATGATTGATAACACGGATGATTTGGATTATTGGTTTATTGTAGCTGATTTAGATAACGAGACGAGTGTAATGTGATAAAAGCATGGTGGATACACCGCTTGTACTTCCTATATATAAGTGCTTTTATCGTATTACATATCGTAGCGTTATCTAAATCACTTGGACAAATATTTTCAAACTATGTCACGCAGCGATTTTCACTTAAAGATATAAACCGTACGAAGTTTTCTTTTAAATCTATTTACAACTCGGTTTTATAAAGAAATGTATTGGTCAAGATTCATGGCAACAAGGTTTTCACAAACATGAACCAACATGTTTTAGTTGGTTAATTATATTGCAATATCAAACACCTTTTGATACAAGGTTTTCACTTATCGACTCTCGCAGTCAGACGAGGTATTGCAATATGTATACAAAGCCATGAATTTGACACACTCACAAAACCTATGTACTCGCCAGCTTTTTATGTTGATTCTCTTTTCACATATGTTTCAGGAGCTGTTGTTTGATGATATGATGCGTGCTTAACATAGGATGGACGCGGGCTTTAGTGACTTAAAATTTGAAAGAAAATATGTTTGAACTTGTTTCTTTTTACTCTAAGACAATGTAAAACACAAATTAATTCAATAAAAACAAAACTTTAAATACCATATGTTTTGAAACAATTTATCCTGTGACATGACTCCTTGACGTTTCTGCTGCGGTTTGTTGTTTTACGTGGTCGGGGTGTTATAGTATACAAACTCTACTGGCTAAATCAGATACATACAATCAGCCCTCAATCATCCTATCAATCATTGCCAAATATCACAGATGCTATAAAAATTCGATTCCATAGTTATTACCAATCAGATAGAACAACATATCCTATTTTAGAAACGGTTCAGAGGAACTCACTTTGCTAGCTTGTAGTTCTTGAGCCCTCAGACAATTAAGCTTCTTTTAAGTCTATAGTCCTGGTTCTAAGCCTTCTGATAACTAAGCATCTAATTTAACAGAATACAATATGCATAAGTGTAAAAACTGAATCAAACTTTAACAACAATCATGAGATCAAAACCACAACGTAGTTAACAAAGGATAGCCTTATTCAGGCAGCCCTTTGGCATCCGTTGATTGGTTTCAGATTGATCAGACATGTATCATACAAGCGATCAAGGTTTCATACACTTTTACATAGCAGGGATCAGGGTTTAGGGATTCTTGCGTTAGAACAACAGAACGAGAGAGAAAGAAGGATTGATTTCTGATCGAAAAGGTGCGAATGTTTCTGTCCCAGACTGGCCTTTATATAGCCTAGGTGGGTTTCTCCTGAGCGTCACACAGTGAGTCTCCCGCGTTTCGCCTGGTGGCTCAGCCTGGCGTAGGTTGCCACGTGTCCAACATAGGTCTAACACGTGACGCGATGTCGTGACACGTGTCCCTGTCCGCCTTTTTCATCCAATCGTGTGTTTTCTCGATTTTCATGCTAGTTCTTTATCGCGTACGCTTGGGTCTCGATCCTAAATAGTTCGGTTTTTAATTGTGAGTCTAATAAGGGTACTTTTGTGCGGGTTGGTTCACCGACCGCAAGTTTTCTTAACCGCTAAGTTTTATGCGCACTTGGGGTTTTGATTACGGGTTTATTGGAAATATTTTGGATTTCATTGACCAGAAGATTTGGGTTGTTACATATATGCATAAGGGGCCGATCGGAACATAGGGGGCACTCCATGTGCCCCTTTGAATAGCCAAAGGTCCATTTTTTTATGATTTTTTATAAGTATCAATTGATATTTAGGGTTAGGTTTGGTACGGTCGTGAAACAAAGTGTTTTTCATGCAGTTTTTCGTAATTAAAAAAAAGAACTTGACTTTAACAAAAACTCGAACGCTTTAACATTTTCGCTTGAAATACATTATATTAGGCTTGACTGATAGTACAATGCACGTTTGGATGCTACGGTGCGTGTTAAAATAAAAAAAAGGTTCCGCTACCGGAAACTGCTTCGTTTAACGTGTTTGCTACACACTAAGGCCATAAAAATATTTATGTTATAGTCTGAATATCATGTATACATAATTCCGTATCTCTAGAATCGTTTATGGTGCGTTCGTTCGTCTTTTATTTGATAGTGTACTGTTAACCGAAAATCTTTCCGCTTAACCTGTTTTCTGCACTTTGAGGCATCAATTTCACCCAATTAATACTAATGTTCATATGTTCACCCCTCTGATACATGCGAGGCATGATCACTATTGTTTTGTTAATCGTGTAAGCCATGCGTATCGATTAAGGTTTACCACATTTTGCCACGGATGTCACATAGCCAAACACGATGGATACTTAATATGAGTTTAAATATCCACAGTTTTCATAAAAATATCATTTTACAACATGTTTAAATTCATCTTTCGTAAGACCCATTTAATCATGGAAAAGACACTTTTATGTAAGCTTTTATACATACAACATATAGTTATAATATATACTTACAAGTATAATTATCTAACACACTTATTAAATGTTGTTCATATATAATCCAAAACATACTTTTCACAAAATCATTTGTCCATCATACATATATTTTAATGCAAGTGAAGATCCAACATTCTTGAGCATTTAAGAACATTTAAACAAAACAACATACTAGTACACACACATATATATACATGACACGTACATATATTTTTCACTCTTCCATCAGGTAACACTTTCATTTTCATCAAAACCATTCTTGATCCTCCATGCATGTAAGAATCGTACTTTAAAACAAAAAAAAAAATCCAACTTTTTAACAAAACACACACACACCACTATCACGACACACACACTCTCACACATACGTACATTTTCTTTTTATTTTTAATATCCATATTGTTTAGAATCACAATGTGTGAAGAACCCAAGCATTGATGAACCATCTCATATCCAATATCCAACTAATTTTATAAAATTAGTCTATCATAATATTATTGGGTGTTAAATTATACTTCTCAATTAATACGAGTATAACTGTATAATATACGCGCGGTAACGATACATGATCAAAACCACGAACTTGTGTTTTTAGCCGATTTAGTTAAATTTTTTACTTATATATATTTAGAAATACTATTTTAATCATACTGGAAAAATATTAGGATTTTAACATTGATCGGGTTGTCACCAACGTTGTTTCACAGTTTATCGTTATGCGATAAGTTTACTACTAGATTTACCAAACATAACCATATATTAAATTAGACTTGCTAGAACTTCAATGGACATCAATGAATACCAAATCAATCCAAATAACTCTTTTATTCATTTTAACACTTGATGCATTAGTACGAATGGAATTTAAAATAGCCGGGTGTCACATGACTCAAGACTAGAAATTCTTTCAAGAATTGAACATGGAAAACCTTAGAGCAGTTCCACTTGATGATGACAGACCTTGCAAGATTACTGGTCATGGAACTCTCATATTAAAGTTAGAAGGGGGCGCCAAGTTCACTTTGGCAAAGGTGAGGTATATTTCTGATTTAACCAGAAATCTAATCTTTTTAGATACTTTCGAGAGTGTAGGTTATCATCTAGGTTTGAAAAATGGAAAATTGAGGGTGGTTAAAGGGTCCATGATAGCATTATCAGGTATTGTTGATGATAACAAAACAAACCATACATCTTATGGCATGACAAAATGGGGCACATTAGTGTGCAGTGCCTAATTGAATTAAATAAAAGAAGTATTCGAAGATTTAAAAGAGGTAAAAATGGATATTATGAGCATTATGTGAAGGCTACAACAAAGAGGGTCAGTTTCAAGAAAGGTTCTCATAGTACCAAGGGTATTTTGTACTATGTACATGTTGACTTATGGGGTCTTGCGAAGCCTGATTCTCTGGGTGGTGCTAGGTATTTTTTTAAGTATAGTAAATGATGTTTCAAGAAGAGTGTGGGTTCATTTATTGAACCATAAGGATGCCATTTTTGAAAAGTTTAAAGAATGGAAAGCTTAGGTTAAGAATCAGACCACCAAGAGAATATAGAAACTGAGAAGTGATAATTGTTTAGAGTTTTGCGTTGGATGGTTTAATAAATTTTCCAGAGATAATGGAATTTCAAGACACTTGTTTGTTCCTGTTACACCACAACAAAATGGTCTTGTTAAGAGAATGAATAGAACATTGCTCAATAAGGTTAGGGGCATGTTGATAAGTTCCTGCTTGTCTAAAGGGTTTTTGGGCAGAGGTAGTGTTAACTACTACATATATGGTAAGTAGGTCACCATCAAGTGCTATTGAAATGAAAACTCCAATTGGGTGTGATTAGGGAATGAAAATGATCTGACTATGAATAATTTAGAGTGTTTGGTCTTTGTATTATGTTCATGTAAACCAAGGGAAGTTAAAGCCTAGAGTAGAGAAATGTATTTTATTAAGCCATAATGAAAGAGGAAAAGAACATAGAGTATGGAGGTCTAAAGGGAAGGGCTCTAAGATCAAAGTTGGCAGAGATATTGAATTTAGAAAAGAAATCATATACAAGGATGTGATGCAAAACAAAGCAAAGGAAAGTTATTAAATAACCAAGATATTGAACTTGAAGTGGAGAGAACAAAAGACAAAAGAATTAAAATAGAAGGTATAAGTTCAAGTCAGTTACAAGGTTCTACAAGTCTGTAGCCAAGCTATAGTTTGGCTAGGAAAAGAGATTGTCAAACCTGCAAGATGTAGACCACATGATGAGATCTCAGTATTTGTGTTCAATGTTGCTAAGATGAAGATACTTGTGAGCCTTTGACTTTCAATGAAGCAGTTTCTTCATTCAACAAAGAGCAATGAGTTAAGGCAATGGAAGATGAAATGCAATCCTGAAGATCAGAAGCTTGTAGATTGTAAATGGATCTACAAATTAAAGGAAGGTATTCCTAGAGTGAGAAGCCAAGATATAAAGCTAGGTTAGTTGTAAAAGGCTTTACTCGGAGGGTTGGTATAGATTACAATGAAATTTTCTCACATGTAGTGAAACTTACATCAGTTAGAGTTGTATTAACTTTAACTCCTTTGAATGATTATGAGTTTGGGTAACTTGATGTCAAAACTGTGTTTCTTCATGATGTTCTAGAAACAACCTTTGGGATTTGAAGTGGCATGACAAGAGAACAAGGTGTGCTTGTTACATAAGTCTTTATATGGTTTGAAGTGATCTTCTAGACAATGGTATAGAACGAATGATGACCATATGCTCTAGTGTGGTTTTTCAAGAAATAGTTATGAAACATGTGTATACATCAGGGAATATGACAAAGGTGAGATTATTTAATTTTTCTTATATGTTGATGACATATTAGTTGCCTGCAAAGATATGGAACAACTGAAACTTACTAAAAATTTGTTGATGGATGAGTTTGATATGAAAGAACTAGGTAATGTCAAGAAATATTGGGTATGGGGATACGAAGAGATAGACGGAATGGGAAGTTATTTTTAAAACATAAGTCTTATATAAGAAAGGTGTTTAATCGTTTTAACATGGAGGGTTGTAAACCTGTTGTTACTCTTGCAACCCAACATTTTAAGGTTTCAAATCAAGACATTCCTAAAACATATGAAGAGTTAAAAAAAATGTCAATTGTTCCTTATGCAAATGTAATTGGAAGACATATGCCAGACCTAATATTGGATATGTAGTGAGTGTTGTGAGTAGATACTTGTCTAATCCCGGTAAGAACCATTGGAATGTGGTCAAATGGATACCGAAGTATCTTAATGTAACAAGATATTAGGGTTTGGTTTTGTAAAACTCATTCCGTTTTAACATAAATATATCATTAAAATACGCATTTTATATCTTAAATGCGACTTAACAAAAAAACCTTTTTGTTCCAAACATGCAGACATGTTTAAAACATTCAAAAAGTAAGTTATAAGTGTTTACACATATAACTTTTTATAAACAAAACAAGATCAATTGCGGAAGCTTCATTTAGATGTGTATTCGGTTCGTGTTCTTTGCTTGATCTTCTTTCGGAGTTCCATAACATTCACCTATAGTCAAAACCGACATAAACATTAGTTATGAAGGTCTTCAAACACTTATAAACAAGTTCTATGCATCAAACAAACAAAATAAAAAAAATTGCCAGCTTTTATGCCTCTCGCGCCACGCGAGAGGCTCAGCTTGTTCTGTCGCGTGCCGTGACATCTGTCGTGTGTCGCGCCCCAACCAACCTGTTCCCTCGCGTGGCACGAGGGTTACCATTTTCCAGCAGGTTTGTTTTTGAGACCTGCATTTTGCCCAAATATGTGTTTCACCTATATTTAATGTAAACATGCATAACTCTCAAACTATACATATGTTTTAAACGATTCTTTTTCCTATGCGACCGTATTACAATTACGGATATGTTTAACACCTTTGTTCGCATCGAAATCCGATTTATAAGCTAACTGCTTATACATCCTTTTTACGATTATTTGACCCGTTTCATTTTAAATTACACTACACTACATGTTTATTATCAACGATTGTCTCTAGTCATTTTTACCCATTCCCGGGCTTGTCAACCACTAGCGTTTCCGCTCCCTTCACATGGTTTGCGCACGCATTATCATCATGCTTGTTGTTTGTAATTCAAGCATGCACATTTAATCAAAATCAACGAAATCATGTTTCTAAGTTTTGTCCCAAATTGCAAGGGCTCACTAAATCAATTTTTGGTGTGTCCGTTTCTCAGCTTACGCACTTATTATACTAATTTATTATGTGACATTCAAGTCACTTCAAAACACTATCGTTTTAAACATCAATTTGACCCATTTGGTTATCGAGTGAAAAACCATCACTTCAATGACATACCAAACTCATACATTACGCTATAACAACGTTATCATAATTATGACCAATGTATATATACAATGTAACGAAATTACAAGTCGCGTACCTTTCAAAGCTTTTCCTTCAAGCGCGCATCCGCTCTGACTTGTCCGCTTGAAGATTCAATCACCCTGCCTATAGAGTTCAACCAACGGCGTGTTTAGAACTCATATCATTTCATATTTCACGTAATTCTCCATATTATTCAGTTACATGTTTTACTCGAAATTTCAACATATTAGAGTTCGTTTAGGCATTTTAACAAACACCTTGTGGGCATTTTAACAAACACCTTGTGGGCATAATTTTTACACATCTACAATCAAGTTCATGATTAGTTATTTAACCATGTTTAAACATCATTCACAAGCTCATATGTCTAATATGCATAACAACACCTAGACTTGCTTCATGAAAATCAAATAACACCAAATTAATGACCATAATTCTAGTGTTCATCATCTTCTTACAAAACTCATTTAGCACCTATGTGGATGATTATAAATTTCATAATTTACATCACCAATTCATCAAGTTTCTCAACTATGGTTTGTTCCTAAACATGGATTCAACATAGCATCATTCATATATTCCATATCCTAGAAATAATTTCGTTTTCAAGTGTTCACCAAGAATTCGAGATGAAATCAAATGATGAAAATTGACATAACCTTGTGATCCTATAACTTGAGTGATCACTAATTTCAGCTTGTTTTCGATTTACACTTGATTTCCTTCTTGAATTTGATTGATTTGTGTGATTTACGGTTAGAATGAGAAACCCCTTTTTGGCTCCTGTGTTTCATTGACCAGAACACACACACGAGTGTGTGTTTTGGTGTTTTGATTTTATTAAATTAAAACCATTTTCAATTTTGTTAACTTTAGTCCCTCAGCTATTCAAGTTTTATAAAGGGTTTCATAGTTAAGTTTCCTTATTATTTCAAGAACTCATGACTAACTAGGTTAATTATTCCTAGTTATTTTATCTTTGGCTATTACTGACTTTTAAATTTTTATATATAAAATCTATATTTTTGGGGTGTTACATGCTTTTGTTAATAGCAGTGAAAAAGAATCAATGATTGTGGGATTTGTTGATGTTGATTTTGCCAATGACATGGATAAAGAAAGATCTGTGACATCATATGCTTTCATGGTTGTGGGAAGTCTGGTTAGCTGGAAATCAAATTTGCTCTATCTTCAACGAAAACATAGTATATTGCATTAACCGAGGCAATGAAAGAGGCATTGTGGCTAAAGGGATTTGTATCAAAATTAGGTTTAAAAGATGTTGGTGCTTTGATACTATTTGATAGCCAAGGTGCAATGTAATTTTCCAAGAATCAAGTATTTCATACTAAGCACATGATTGTAATACTAAATTTTAAAAGAGAAGTTATGCGGTCTATGGAGGTTGTGATAGAACATATTAATACCAAAGACAATACAGCTGATATGCTGGCATAAGCTTTGACTAGTGCAAGTTTGGATCACTGTTTGGGTATTCTGGGATTTAGTTGACATTGCAGTAGGTGGAGATTGTTAGAATAAGAGTGTAATTGGGTCAACTATTAAAGTCAATACTTAGCTTGTAGATGAGAATAAAGTTCAAGGACCTAACTGAGATGCGATAACATTTTGCATTCCTTATGATATGTTTTGTTAATCAATTAGTTAGGTTAAATACAATTGAAGTTCATAAGATTAGGTGTTGGATCATTCGGTGACCCTAACTAGTATATTTGAGTAGTTCATCATCAAATACAAAGGCGGAATCAATGTAAAAGATGTCAACACAGCTTGTTTCTTTTTAATCTTTATCTATTACTAATTTCCTGAGCTTTTACAAGTTCAAATGACAAACGGACATCACCTCAACTCAGAACATATGACCTGATTCCGCTCCAAATGAGCTAAGCACACACATATATATAGAGTTCAGATTTCACTTGAACATGTAACATGTCGTTTCAAGCGGAATTACATGAACTGATTTCGCTTGAACTGAACATATACACTTTCAAGCGGAATCACTCACTTTTACATATAAAACCCTAATTTCAACCCTATTGTGTGCTCGTTTATCCTATCTAGACATAAGACTCGATTAAGACGAAGTTAACAGACACTAGATGCACCAACAGACTCCCCCTTGGATGTTGACGAAGTCTTTGGTGTCGAGTCTTTAGTCTTTGTCTCTTTCCAAATTGTCTTGACATTGTAAAATCTCCTTCAATCTTCTATCTTTAAACTTTAATCTTCAATCTCCCCTTTGAATGCTGATCCAGAATTCTGACTCCCCCTTTCACAGACTCCCCCTCACGATCAGCTGGGACTTGAATTCTAGTTCAAACTTTGACATTTTCGTTGCCATGGGGAACTTGACTCCTGTTTCCTGCATAAACTCAACCTAAATATAAGATATATGACAACAACAGGTTCTCAACAGACACTCCCAACCCAATATAGTTCATCATGTTCAGCACTTGGAATTTTAAAAATCAGCTTTCTAACATCAGTTGTCGAAAATCTTTTTAGATTTTTCAAACTTTAAAACTAAACACAATATTTTTGGATTTTTGATTTTATAGAAATGCAGTAAAGAAATATATACAAACAATATTTTGTGAGTTTGTGTAGGATGATCATATCAGTTCATGAGACAAATCACTATCACCATTAAGCTTTAAACATTTTAAGTTCTAAACGATTCACATAGATTGACGATATAGTTGTCCTCTTAAACTTAATCTAAAAACTTTCGAAATGCTTATCGATACATTAAGGTATATTAATTTTGCACTAAATTCTTATGGACCCCACGATCTCAGCATATCCCCTCATCATGCAATACACTAACTCAAGTAATGCCTTTAAACTTTCATCAACTGTGATTTGTGCAAAAATAAAGCAGAATGTTTAAACATTAACAATCAGGTCGATCTTTCAATACGCAGAGAAAGTCCAATGTTTAAACAAAATAAAAAAACAAAACAAGTTGAAGTTGTTTAGGCTTTAACCACCAGGTCGATACTCCCGTATACGTAGAGGTGATCCAAAGCTTAAACGAAACACCAAAGAAAATAAAGCAGAACGTTTAGGCAATAACATCCAGGTCGATACTCACGTATACGCAGAGGATGTCCAATGCTTAAACAAAATAAAGAAATAAAATAAGTTTAAATCTTTGCAAAATGAAAACACAACATCACAGTGACTTTTCAGCAAAGTTGTGAAAGCTCACAAACTTAACCGGTTTTATGTCTTTCGACAATCAGCGATTACCGAGTAGGTACACAATCACGAAGGACAAAACCAAGTACTATGCTTTCAGCCATGTTTCCCACTAGAACTAGGCTTTTTCATTTAAGTTTGTATCGTTATCGCAAATCTACTAGTCTAGCTGAGCCTATCGTCACATCATTAGTGAGACCGTTTATCACATTTGACATTACATTTCTTTAGCATGCTGTGACAGTCCACTGATGTACTATCATTTCCTCTTATTCACAACAAAACTCATTTTTTGCTTTTTTAATGTTTTTGGCATTTTCAAATTTTCAAAATTTTTTAAAATTTTTCTCCCCCTAAAATCAAAATAAGTCTCAATTTTGATTTTCTGGGAAAATTTGAAAACAAACTGTACAATGTAAAGTGACAACAGGATATCAGATCGCTTCAATTCGCCATTCTCTTGGCATAAACAATCAGAACTCCCCCTGACAACAAATTATTTTCCCATTGTGATTTCAAAACACTTAAGTTTGTTTTAATCAAAATGATTTTTCCGGAAAATAAGTTTTGTTTGTCTTTTCACAAACTTGGGGTTCTTTTCATCACATTGTTCTCCTTTAACCACTTGTCGAAAAAAAAATCAAGTACAAGTTAATATCGTTAATTAATCTTTTGTAATTCGAAATATCACAGTTACCAACCTGTGAATTTCTCAAGAAAGATGCCGATTCCTACTCCACACTTACCAACCTGGGAGTTCCGGCAAGTCAAGTGTTTACTTGAACAGATTCACCCAAGCCTGACCAGCCTTGGGTGATTTTGACAATACAGATTCATCACTTTTTACCTCAATTTGTGGCTCTTCTGATTTTTTCGAGTCAGATTCATTGCCTGATCGTGGCTCCTCTAACTTTGACGAGTCAGAATCATTGCCAGAACATGGCTCTTTTGACTTTGACAAGTCAAATTCATCGCTAGAATATGGCTCTTTTGTTTTCTCAGAAACAAATTCATTGCCATTCTTTATTGGAACCCAATCTCTACAATGTTTAAGCTTTCCAAATTTGTCAACTCGTGACGTGCATGATTTTTCACAATCTTTGTTATACTTAAACACTTTGATAAAGGCTTTGTCTGAAAAATTAACTTTCTTTGATTTTTTGTTGGTTTGATTAGTTAATTTTTCTTTCTTTATCACCCCTTTTGTCCTCAGATTTGCATCTGATGAATTCGTTTTGCTTGCCTTTGCAGTCGAGGAAAACAATTCATCAGAACTTTTTCTCGGATTACCAGTTGTATCCGAGGACAAAATCTTTTCTAGGTACTCTCTTGCTTTCTTCCTTTTCTTTCTTAGTCTGTCTTTCTGCCCTTTTGATAACTTCACCTTTTGTTTCTTCTGTTTCTTTTCTTTGGGCTTTTCTTCAACCTTGACTGATTCATACATTTGTCCCTGAGATTCAGCCCTCGATCTTCCCTTTGATCTCATTGGGCAATCTCTTGCAATACGACCTTTGATTCCACAGTCATAGCATCTTCTTAAATCAAATCTTTGAGTTTGGCAGTTAACAGCAATGTGTCCTTGAAAACCACAAGTGTAACACACTCTGTTATCATACCATACACCATTTTCATACCACACACTTAGATCATAACATTGAATTCCCTTGTGGTAACCATGTCTCCTCTTGTATCCTTGATTTGGCATTTGAGCACTGTGGTCAAACCTGCACCACTTATTAACAACTTTTTGTGAGTTTTGATTTTTCAATTTTTGCGGTTTTTCATAATGATTGGATGATTGAACTGATGAGCTTTTATTTTTGTTTTGAACATTTTCTGAAATTTTAACTTTTTGTTTTTGTTCTACATTCTTCTTAACAGGTTTTTGCTTAGAGCATTCACCTATTTCAGTAGAGTGTAAAACAGTATCTTAAACATTTCATTTAATTTCAAAAATATTTTTCTTTTTTCAACTTCATCATCAGTTTTCTCATCACAATCTTCAATTTTGACTTTGTCAAAATTTGTGACATAGTCACTTATTGGAACAGAATTGATCGGTTTTGGACATACAAGATCTGGTATTGATGACGAAGTCTCAAAGCCGTTCAATTTATTTTCTAACTCTTCAATTTTATTTTTTGCACATTCAACTTCTTTTTCAAGTTGAATGATTTTCTCAAGATGAGAATTTATTTCCTTTTGTTTTTCAATATTATTTTTACCAAAAATTGATTTTTCATTTTCTAAAATTTTTATCTGATTTTCAAAATCTTTTTCAATTTTTAATTTTTTATTTTCAAAAACTGTTATTTTATTTTGAAAATCTTTTTCATTTTCTTTTAAATTTTTGACTTCTAATGTCAAACTCTCCACATGTTTCAAGAGTTTGACATTGTCTGATTCAGATTTTTTGCATTTTGAGCACACACGTTCACATTTTAAAGATTCATCCTTCTTGGATTCTTCATTCTTTGACATTCCCTCTGTCTCTTTCTTGTCTGTTCCTGCAAGAAAAATTTTAACCATATCAGCAGGATTCAACTCTTCATCTAAAAAACAACCTCTCTTGAAATCATATTTCATCTTATTTCTTGCGGTAAGACCTATTCTGATTCTTCTGATTATTTCAAGAATCACATCCAAACTTACATATTTTGAGTTATTTTCTAACTCTTCCATCAACTCTTTCTTTTTCTTCTCAGTTTCACCATTGTGTGTTCTAAGCTCTCTGATGAAGTCGTCTGGACTAAATTTTGAGAACCTAGAATCCTTTTTCAGTTTACACAAAAATTCATCCCATTCTAAAGGTAAGGCATCTGCAAATTTTGATATCTTTTCAGCATCAGATATCTTTATCCCATACTCTCTCAAATTCTCAAGTAATCCATCATATCGCTTTTTTACATCATTAAACTTTTCGTATTTCTTACTTGAAAAATATTCAAATCTTTCAACCAAAACTTCCTTTTTCACATCATAATAACAACTATACCAATTGTTTAATCTTTCAAGTTTAGCGTTTTCCTTTTCGTCAAACATTTTGACCAAACTTTCAAGAATCAGATTTGATGTGAAATAGTTCAAACGGAATTAACACCCTTCAAACGAAATCACCTCTTCAAACGAGATTAACCTGCACACAAAATTCAAACGGAATTATCTCAAATGAAACCAGGTACTGTGAAGCGAAATCACTTATTTCGCTTGAACTTTCAAGCGAAATCTGATTTTAAGCGAAATCAAACAATAACTTTCAAGCGGAATAACCTATTTCGCTTGAAATCAACAGAAGTTTCAAGTGGAATTACGATGACATCAGCAATTCGATCAGTTTTTAAAGCGAAATTACAGTTTTTTATCAGATTTAAGTCGAATTAAGGTCCAATTCTTTCAAGGATTAGTTAAAACTATGTTTCGCTTGTTATACGTCAAAATCAGGCCATTTCAACCGTTGAATTATGTTCAAATCAGAAAAGAATGAGTAGAAGTGTGAGAATCTGATGATTTCAAGCTGAATTGGTATGAACTCCTCGTCCTGAGCTCTGATACCACTTGTTGGATCGTTCGGTGACCCTAACTAGTCAATCTGAGTAGTTCATCATCAAATACAAAGGCGGAATCAATGTAAAAGATGCCAACACAGCTTGTTCCTTTTTAATCTTTATCTATTACTAATTTCCTGAGCTTTTACAAGTTCAAATGACAAACGGATAGCACCTCGACTCAGAATATATGACCTGATTCCGCTCCAAATGAGCTAAGCACACACATATATATAGAGTTCAGATTTCGCTTGAACATGTAACATGTCGTTTCAAGCGGAATTACATGAACTGATTTCGCTTGAACTGAACATATACACTTTCAAGCGGAATCACTCACTTTTACATATAAAACCCTAATTTCAACCCTATTGTGTGCTCGTTTATCCTATCTAGACATAAGACTCGATTAAGACGAAGTTAACAGACACTAGATGCACCAACATTAGGTCATTCATTTAGTTTTTTGTAATTTCAATTCCTATTCTTATACTTTCATGATTCAATAAGAAATTAAACATTTGGAGTTGTATCTTTGATCTTTAATTGGTTTTTCTCCAATGTTTTTTTATGTGATTCAATTGTTTATTAACATTAACATAATTGAAATGCAGAACACCTGTCGTCAACACTAATCCAGATTTAGAGTTTAATGTGTGAAATAACTAGCCATCTTTTATAGCAAAAATACATTTAAAAAACATTTAATCAATCCCACTAACAGAAAAATGAGTATCATCGGAATTTTTTGCAGAAATAGGGGGTTTGAACCCCAAAAGAGTGCCATTAGGTGGTCAACAAATTTGTTTTCATATCTAGGTAAGTAGCTACTTGAAACAGCGACCTTCAATGGTATTTCTGTCCAAAAGCTGCAAAATCTGCAGGATGAAACAAGGTCGCTGTTCTGAAGAAAGACCTTAATAAAGTCGCTGTTTCAATCTGTCATGTTGATGAAGGTCGCTGTTTCATAGAGCTTTCTTCCTCAAAATCGATGTTTGATACAACTTTCTTCCTGAAAATCGCTGTATGATAAAGCTTTCTTTTAAAACGTCGCTGTTTCATAAAGCTTTCTTCCTGAAAATCGTTGTTTGATACAGCTTTATTAAAAAGATCGCTGTTTGATACAGCTTTCTTCCTGAAAATCAAACACCTATATTTTCTAACCATATACACGTTGTCCTGATAAAAAGGTCAAGTATACTCACTTGAAATCATATCCTGGTTGCAGGACCTCTAGTGCCATCCTGCAACATTGTATAAAATGAAGTCATGAATGACTTAGAAGATTGAATAAAAAAGATTAAAATATATTTTAATGAAAATAGAGATTGGTAGATTATGTATTAATCAGCAAGGAGTTCCGACAAAAGTATTTTTCGTAAACCGAAACTAAACCATTAAAAACCGAATCTGAACCAAACCAAACCGTTTATTTTAGTTTCACGGTTTTGAAAGTTACGTAAAAAAATTTAAACATTAAACAATGAAATTGGCTATTATTATATATTTACAATATAATATTTGAAACAAATAATTTAAGTGTACAGTTATTGTAACTTTGTATGTAACATATTACTTGAATAGTA
>JARYGA010028707.1:0-27947 GCA_030545235.1 Helianthus tuberosus
GGTGGTTAAGTCCAAGAGAGCTGAGGATCACCTTAGAGACCTGGAGGAAGCATTTGATATCCTTGACAAATTCAATATGAAATTGAATCCTTCAAAGTGTCACTTTGGTGTTAAAGCAGGCAAGTTCCTAGGCTACATGGTCACAAAAAGAGGCATAGAAGCAAGTCCAGAGCAAATCAAGGCAATTGTGAATATCAAATCTCCTGCCAATGCCAAGGATGTGCAAAGGTTGACAGGGAGGATCGCAGCCTTGAATAGGTTCATATCAAAGTCATCAGAAAAGTGCAAGGAATTCTATGACATTTTGAGAAAGAACAAGAAATTTGAATGGACTGAAAAGCATGAAAATGCTCTCAAAGCCCTTAAGGAATACCTATCCTCAGCTCCTGCCTTGATGAAACCAGAAAAAGGGGATATACTATCCTTATATCTAGCGGTATCCTCTAAAGCAGTAAGTGCAGTCCTTGTTAAGGATCACGAAGGTACACAACATCCTGTCTATTATGTAAGTAAGAGTTTGCTTGATGTTGAATCCAGGTATTCACATTTAGAAAAACTTATCCTTGCTTTGATTATGGCATCCACTAAACTAAGACATTATTTTGAAACTCTTGCCATTATTGTTAAGACTAATTTTCCAATTAAGAATGTTCTCAAGAAACCTGAAATGTCAGGAAGGATGGCTAAATGGGCAGTGAAGCTTAGTGCTTATGATATAAGATATAAACCAAGGACCGCCATCAAATCCCAAGCATTAGCTGACTTTGTAGCAGATTTTAGTAGTGATTTACAAAGAGAAGCTGAGTTAGAAGTTCACCAGCTTGAAGAGACTCAGGATCCTTAGATACTCTTCACTGATGGAGCCTCTAATGTCAAAGGAACAGGACTTGGAATACTACTAAAATCACCATAGGGGGACATAATACCCCACTCAATAGCTTGTGAGTTTCAAACTACTAATAATGAGGTTGAATATGAGGCCTTGATAGCTGGTTTGCAAATTGCCAAGGATATGAGGATCAGGTATCTTGAGGTACATGTAGATTCATTATTAATTACTAATCACTTTAATGGGTCTTATACTGTTAAAGGTGAACGACTAATCAAATACCTAGAGATAGTCATGGAATTGGCACTCTCTTTTGTTTCTTTTAGTTTGACACAGGTACCTAGGGAAGAGAATGCAGAAGCTGATGCATTGGCCAATCTTGGATCATCATTGAAAATTCCAAAGGATATCAAGATCCCTATCATCCATATTTTGGCTCCTGCTATTGAGGATCACATAGCTATGGAGATCGAAGAGGATTCTGCAGTGGTTCCTAGTGATAATGCACAATCTCATTCAGGATCATGGATCCTTCCAATTATGAGATATATACAACATGGAGAGATCCCTACAGGAGAAAACCCAAGGGCTTTCAAAATCAAGGTATCTCAATTTACAATATTAAATGACATGTTATATAAACGATCTCTTGCAGGTCCATGTCTAAGGTGCATAGAGGATTCTGAAATTCAAGAAGTCCTAAAGGATTTTCATGAAGGAGATTGTGGAAACCACACTGGGGGCAGGGCATTGTTCTCAAGGATCCTTAGGACAGGATACTATTGGCCTACCATGAAGAAGGATGCGGTAGATTATGCCAAGAAATGTGATGCTTGTCAGAGACATAGCAATATCCTTCATCAGCCAGCAGAGCTCCTGTATCCTATATCGTCTTCTTGGCCATTTATGAGATGGGGAATGGATATAGTTGGTAAACTTCCCAAAGCACCCTGAGGAAAGGTATTCATGCTTGCCATGACTGATTACTTCTCCAAGTGGATAGAGGCTGAAGCCTTTGCTCAAGTCAGAGAAAAAGAAGTGATATCATTTATTAAAAGAAATATTATTACTAGATTTGGTATCCCTTCTGAAATTGTTTGTGATAATGCATCCCAATTTATTGGGAGTAGAACTACTAACTTTTGTGACAGCTGGGGGATTAAGATGATAACATCAACACCAGTCCACCCACAAGCTAATGGTCAAGCAGAATAATCCAACAAGATCATCATCAACAATTTGAAGAAGAAGCTTGGATCCAAGAAAGGAAAGTGGGCAGAAGAACTACCTTATGTACTATGGGCTGATAGGATAACTCCCAAGAATGCTACTGGCCAAACTCCATTTTCTTTAGTATTTGGAGCAGAATCAGTGATCCCTACAGAGATGGTGGTTCCTACCGCAAGAACAAGCATTCGTGATCCTGAAGGAAATGCTGAAAACTTGGTTCAAGATTTGGATACCATAGAAGAACTCAGGGATTTGGCAAGGATAAGAATGGCTAGTTATCAACAAAGGATGGCTGGAGCCTACAATAAGAATGTCAGGATCAGGAAATTCCAAGTTGGTGACATGGTATTGAGGAAAACATTTCAGAATACCACCAATCCTGCTGATGGCAAGTTAGCACCAAAGTGGGAAGATCCCTACCTTATTGAAGCTAAGGCAAGAAAGGGGGCATATTAATTATTAACAATGGAAGGAGATTTGCTACCAAGAGCTTGGAATGCTGTCCACTTAAAGAGATACTTCATGTAGTAAGGATCCAGGATCCTCAACTATTTCCGTGTCCGATGTCCATGAAGGATCCTCAGAGGATAGATGATCCTCACTCTGGTAATGATCTAACTTTAATTTATTCACTTCTTTAATTAACTTATTTACAAGGAGAAGGATCTTGGATCCTTTATCCCTCTTTCATTTAGTTCTGAGTTTTGCAGAAGGTTGATGTATCCTTAGCAAAGGATCAATTATCCTCAGAAGTCTCCTAAGTTTTATGGGCTTGTCCCCAGTTTTTTGGGCTTGTCCCCGGTTTTTGGGCTTGTCCCCAGTTTCGCCAGTAGCGCACGATGATCCTGGTGCAGTTCAAGGCAATGGGACCAGTACCCGCTTTAGGGGCTGACAATTTCATTGTACTGGCTGTATTCAGGATCCTACGTATAATGGTAGACGTACCATACATCCGTTCCTAAGGTTTCTAACGTTTTCATGTTAGCTAAGGTTTTGGCATTTTCATGTCACTAAGTTTGGATAGTCGCCAGTGAGGGCCATACTCTAGTTTACACAAGATCATTTGGGCTTGTCCCCAGTTTTTTTTGGGCGTGTCCCCAGTTTTTTGGGCTTGTCCCCAGTTTATTGGGCTTGTCCCCAGATTGTTGGGCTTGTCCCCAGTTGCTAACTCTTCTCTTATATTGGCTTAGTCCCAAGTTATGTTCCATTTTAGGTTTTTGAAGATAAAAACTAAGGATCCTTGATCCTAACCTTTTAATAAGGTTTGTCTTTTGGGTTATCCTAATTGTAAGTATCAAAGGTTGAGGATCCTAACTTGGATTCTCAGGTATGATCCTTAAACATCTTAATTTTTTTCTTTATTTATCCTAAGTGACCCTTATTCTTTGACAACAGGATACATGATCCTTAAATTACACTACTTTTTTGAATTTATCGATTATAGGATATTTGATCCTTAATCACATCCTAAACTTTTTGACATCACTTTTGTTCTTAACTTATGAATTCAAACAAAGTGTATCATAACAATTGAAAGGTAAAGTATTCACAAAAATAACAACACATGAGATAGTCAAAAGATTAAGCTTTTATTTATTTAGCAAAAGGTTAACCCTCTAAAGGTTGTCAAAATTACCTACCCCAAGCATCTACCAGCAATCTGTGGCCCGTCCGCTGGGGTAGGTAAAGGGTGTCCATGATAATAAGTTCTAAATAAGTGCATGAATAAAAAGACGGCAGGATCATAATGGCTTCATCTCCCAAACAGAGGATCCCTCCACCATTTGTTATCCTACCTATTGTCTGAAGGATCAGTGATCCTTAAACCTAAGAACTATTGTTTAGAGTTATTACAGACCCACCATTGTTCAAAGACATCAACAAACAAAAAACTACCAAACCATAAAAAATGGGCTCCGGCCACATCTAGATAAATCCATCATTGCCCATTGTTGCAGCCTACACCTTCGCTGCATCACCATCACCATCACTCCCAGCCGCTGCATCCTCAGCCTTATCCTTCAGCCCACTGCTACCAGCCTCTATTGCCAGAACCTCTTCAGTCTCCTCTTCATCATCCAGCTCAGTCAGCCTGGCCTTCCAGCCTTCCTGGTCCCAGGCGCTCCTGTCAAAGTCAGGATCCTCAGCTTCCTTGGCCATCTGCAGTTTGATTTTGAGCATAGCAATGGTAGCAGAGAGCTTAGCACCCTCCATCACTTCAACCCTCTCCTGATCAGCAGTGATGTGAGCCATGACCAGCTGCTTTTTCGCCAAGTTGAGCTCCTTCTCGAGGGAAGAGATGGTCTGATCCTTAGCCAGGTACAGCTTTTGGAAGTCCAGCTCCTTTTGCTCAGCCTCTTCAGCATAGGAATCCATGAGCATTTGGATCTCAGCAAATTTCTGCAAAAAAGAGAGACACAAGTCAGGATCCGTTATACTCAAATGGGCAGAACATATTTAAGGATCCGGGATCCTTATCTCAGAGACGTATTCCTTAAACTGATGCTAGAGGAGAGGCAGGCCTTCAAGAGTGTCAGCGGTTTTCCTCTTTTTTCCACCCTTGCCTTTGGTGCTGACAGCCTTAGGAACTGGGACGCTAGGAATGGCAGCAAGTCGTTTCTTGCCGGACCTGGAGATGGCAAATGCATCAAGATCACCAACGCTGAAGCGGGAGGCTGATTTTGTAGACTTTCCGGCACCTACAAAGGACAAATAACAGATAAGTATCCTTATTCTATATTTATTTAAATATTTAATTATGCATAACTGAGAATACTTACTTGACATGGTGACTGAACCAGAGGATACTTCTTGTGAATCCTTTGTTTTGGGCTGGAACGTTCTAACAGCTGGATCAAGGCTCCAAAAGGCAGCGATCCTTTCTTTTGTTGCAGGTGACTCTATGAGGTGAGAAACTGAGATGGCTGCACAAAAGACGGAAAAGGATCAGTTATCCTTAAAAGAAACAGAATCACCCTATGATCCTTCTATAAGGATCCTATATCCTACCATGGGTGGTCCACTTTTTGGGGAGATCTTTCCCGTCAGGAATAGAATCCCTCTTTACAAAGAAGAAACGGTTTTTCCAATGGGTATCATTCTTGGTGGTCTTAAGGATTGGGTGAGCATCACCAGGTTTGTGTTTGAATAAGAAGCGGTGTGAACCATGGCTTACAAGGTTATATAACTTGGCCAACTCGGACATTCCTATCTTTATAGCCTCTTGCTCGATGATATTCTCTATGGTGTACAATACTCTCCACATCATCGGCATGGCCTGAATATAGCACATGCCGGTGAGTGAAAAGAAAGATTGGGTGAAGGCAGGGAAAGGATAGGAGAATCCTATCAAGAATGGGGTGGCCGGAAAAGCAACCCAAGTGTCAGAGACGGAGTCAATTTTGGCAGTAGGGTCAAAAGGTTTAAAGACAGTGTCTGCCGGGAAGCAATGGCGAATCCGGTCAATCTCCGGGTCGGTGAAACGACAGAGCTCAGATGAAGGATTTTTGACAATCCCTTGGCTTTTTAGGGGACTGTCCTTCTGGTGATCCTTGGCAGGGGAGGATCGTAGCTTCATTGTAATAATAAGATTTTGATGAAACGGAAAATCAGATGAAGAGAGAAGGAGAAGAGAGATATATGTTCCGATCTTTGAATGAGGATTTAAAGGGAAGTATCACTCGAATTTAAATGCAAATTGATCCTTATCTCTAACCTATATATAATGATGATTCTGCAGGTTGTCACTTCGCTGACGCAAGATGTGTAACGGCTAGTCCTGCTCTAACGGCTATATTTACGATTATTTAGTTCGTTGGAGATAAGATCAAAAATATGACTCATAAGTTATATTTTATTCCTCATATTTTGAGGGCAATTGTTGGGGATAGATTTTTCATAACTAAGGATCACGGATCCTCAATTGCAGCCAGGATCACGGATCCTCTATTCTGTTTGAATTAAGGATCCTCAGAAGACGTTGCAGGATTAAGGATCTAGGATCCTCATTGTTATCCTTATACTAACGGTTGCTTCCACTATATTTAAACTTGTTTTGCAGGAGTATACGTATTGGACCTAGTCTTGCCGATATTCTTGGGGAATATGCCCTCAATATTCTGCACGTGCATGGCTGGAATGACCGTTTTAGAAGTCGTGGGTAGCTTGCACATTTGGCGGATAGTTTGTTATTTAGATTATTTCTATTTTTAAAGGGGATAACAAGCTTGAGTTAGAACAATTAGCAAAATTAGCAAACACACACACTCTCGCAAGCTCTCTGAAACTTGTTAGCGATTTCATACATTTTGCACACTAGTGATCCTTGTTACAAGCTTGTTATCATCCCGAGTTGTAATGATCATTTGTTTAATTATAGTTGGTGATCGGTAGTTTCCATCACCTGAGGTTTTTTATGCCGGAGATCATCTCTTGATCAAGGGCTTTTTCCTCGTATAAATCCTTGTGTCACTTGTTCATTTCATTTGCGAGTTGTTCATACATTTGTTCATTGATTCAAGCATCACACCTCACAACAGAAGATTTGGTTGCATTATCCTAGCTTGATTTTTGACCAAAACAATGCTCTTCTGGATCAGTTGTACAATCATAAAGCTTCATGTTTGGTGTTTGGAATCTCTTTGGTATCTCCGCATTACATATAGGTGGTGCAAAGTGAGACACCTTGTGACTCCCATCCGGAATCTTAGGAATTGGTTTAACCACTTCCGGGACACTTGATATCATATCCTTGAGTTTTTGCAATTCCCTTGCCATAGCCTGGTTGATCCCTGGTTCCTGTACAAAACCATGGTTAGTAAGTGTTACCTCCTGATTGATTCGAGGCTGGGATCCCATATGTGAATCCAAATTGGTGTGGTTCTGGTACAATCGTGGGACCAGATGAAGCAATAGTCTGCATGGGAATGAAGTCTCCCACATGAATCTCAAAACTTCTGGGTTGTTGATTCCCTAAGGATCCTTGATCCTGGAAAATATTGGATCCAGGATACATTGGAGCTAAAGGTCTTGTAGGATATTTTATGGATCCTTGACCCTGCGATGAGGATCCGTGAACCTGCGATGAGGATCCTTGATGCTGAGGGTAGGATCCTTGAACTGACAGCGTCCCCATGTATCCTCCCGAACTAGAGAAGGATCCTTGATGCTGGAAAGAGGATCCTTGAGGCTGAAGGGAGGATCCTGAGCTGGAAGTAGGATCCTTGAGCTTGGGTCAAAGCCGATGATCCATACTGCATACTTGATGATCCTCTATGATACTGGACACCTGATATCTTAGAATGCTGAACGGTTGTTGCTGGAGTAGTGAAATCCAATAACCTCGGTACCAATGGAGAGTGATCCTCTGCTGACTTCTTCAATTTCTTGATTTCATCAATCTCACAAAGGATCCTGCCATTAGTTTGATCCTGCTGTTGCATGTAATTTTTCATCTGCAAAATCAAAGAATAAAGATCATTGTTAGTAGGAGCAGAAGAAACAGCAGTAGTTGCTTTTGTGAAAACAGGGGTTTTCTTCTTTGTTGCATTCCCAGCATTCTTCTGGGATCCAGAAGAAACAGGAGGCAAAGGTGGAATGCCCTGTGATGAGGTGATCATTGACATGGAGCTTGAAGTGTTTTTTCCCTGAGAAGCCATGTGGTTGATGGTAATGAACAAGAATGAATGAAATGAACAAGTTTTTCATATATGAAGCACCAATTGCCCCACGGTGGGCGCCAAACTGTTTTGGTCAAAAATCACACAAGGATAATGTAACCAAATCTGATTTTTATGAGGTTGGATGCTTGGTTAAATGAACAAATGTGTAAACAAGAATTGAATGAAAATGGTGATGAACACAAGGATTTATACGAGGAAAAAGCCCTTGATCAATGAATGATCTCCGGCATAAAAAACCTTGGATAGTGAAAACTATCACTATCAATTATATTAAACAATAAAGCTTACAACTTTGGATGATAACAAGCTCAATACAATGATTTCTAGTGTGTTTGGGTGTGTGTTCACCAACTGGTTTCAGAGAGAGTTCGAATGTGAGCAATTGTGTTCCTAAAAATAGCTTGTTATCCCTTTTTAGAATGAAAAATATCTAGATAACTAACAATCCGAAAATTATGCTTGCCATCCACGATCACCACAACGGTCATCATCTCATGCACGTTCTATGATAAGGAGCATATTCCCCTAGAATCTCGGTTAGAACAAGTCTCCTTCGAAATACACCTGCAAAACAAGCTAGAGGATGATGGAAACAATTGTTAGTTTTAGAATATCAAAGAGGATCCTGGATCCTTAACCTTCCTGCACCATTTCCTGAGGATCCTTAATCTAGGTTGAACTGAGGATCCGTGATCCATAATCAATAAAATTCTATCCCTAACAGTAAGAACCAAGTATCGAACCCAAAGGATACGACTTTTACTACTCAACTTTAAATTACCAACTAGTTAATTAATTATCTTTTGTTTGTTCATTAATTTATTTAAATCCTGAAATAAAAACAAGTAATAGAGATTTAGTAGAGGATATCTAGAGCACGAAGAGTGTTGCTTTGGCTCCTCGACTCCACTCGAGGTGAATTATGGTTAGGTTATTGGCAAGTGGTGTGGTGAATTAATTAAAAAAGACTAGTTGCTAGCTAAGGTTACCGACGACTTTTCATTAAATTTACAAATTATGACTTTGAGGTTAAATTAGAATTAGGCCTGGTTCGAGTTAATTCATTTCTCTTGCTTAGAAGAAGACTCCTTTTAGAAAGAAATCTCTAAGATTGGGTTATAGACATCTAACTACTCTTCTACTTCTACAATGCTATAACTGGCGATCCTTCTAGTCAAGATCCTTCTAACTAGGGATCATCGAGGATACATAGGTGCTCCATATAGGTTGCTAATGACACTTGTGATTGGTTATGGTGATTGATCTTTATTTAACAGGAGACGTTATAACAACAAAATATATATAAAGACATATAAATTTTAACATGGGTTCCCCAACTTTTGGTCTGCGCCAAATCTAACATATAGATCGTGCAGAAAAACAATGATATCCTTGATAAACGAGGGTTGATCACAAGATGTGTTTCCACAGATGGGTCAACCTCTTCTCCAAAATGGGACCCCGTACTAGTATATGGGTTGTCACACACCGTGAGTGTACTAATAGGCTTCACACCACTAAGGTTATCAAGAACACCCATAAGATCAAAGACCAACACCAGATCACAGGTGTTAGGGGAGGATTTTCCAATCCTAAGGATCACGGATCCTCAAGTGCTACCAGGATCATGGATCCTCAATTCTGTTTGAATTAAGGATCCTCAGTAAGCGTTGCAGGATCAGGATTCAGGATCCTTATTATTATCCTTATACTAACAATTGTCTACCTTGTACGTAATCTTGTTTTGCAGGAGCAAAGGCATGGACCAAGTCTCACCGAAATTCCTAGAGCATATTCCCTCAATATTCCGCACGTGCTTGGCTCTTGTGGACGTTATGGAGATCGTGGGTTTTGCGGATAGTTAGTTAGTTTAGTTATTTCTAATTTAAAATGGGGATAACAAGCTTGAGTTAGAACACTTAGCTAATTTTGGTATACACACACTCTCGTAACTGCTCTCAATCAGCTCTCAAACACTACTTGGCGATTTCATACATTTTTTGCACATTGCACACTAGTGATCCTTGTAACAAGCTTGTTATCATCCCGAGTTGTAAACTTCTTTTGTTTAATCTTAGTCGGTGATCGGTAGTTTCCATCACCCGAGGTTTTTTATGCCGGAGATCAACTCTTGATCAAGGGCTTTTTCCTCGTATAAATCCTTGTGTCACTTGTTCATTACATTTCTGAGTTATCCTTAACATTGTTCATTGATTCGAGCATCACACCTCACAACAAAAGATTTGGTTGCATTATCCTTGCTTGATTTTTGACCAAAACAGTTTGGCGTCCACCGTGGGGCAATAGGTGCTTCAATCCTAAGAAACTCTTGTTTTTGTGATTGTTAGGGGAGGATTTTCTAACAATTAGTGATCCTTATTCGTTATCCTAACTGGTGATCCTTACTTCTGTGACAGGTGGTGATCCTCAGAAGAGCTTCAGGATCAGGATCATGGATCACTTTAAGGATCCTCGTACTGACGATTGTTTACTTATGTATTATACTATCTCGCAGGTATGACGAGCTTGACCAGGTCTTGGCGACATTCCTGGAGAATATTCCTAAACTATTCTGCACGTGCTTGACCAAAAATAGACGTTGTGGAGAACGTGGAGGCTTGGCACGAAAGTCGGATAGTTAGTTTAGGTGGTTATTTCTATTTTAAAAGGGAGTAACGAGCTAGTAGAAACACTTAGTCACTTTTTGCAGTTACACACACTCGTACAAACGCTCATACAAGCTCTCGTTCAAACACTTAGCAATTTCATACACTTTCTACACATATCACCGTAGTGATCCTTGTACCTAGCTCGTTACTATCCGAAGTTGTAAACATTAATTCATTTATTTGAGCTTGGTGATCGGTAGTTTCCATCACCCGGGGTTTTTTGTGCCAGAGATCAACTCTTGATCAAGGGCTTTTTCCCCGTATAAATCCTTGTGTTGTTTGTGCAATTTACATTGAAGTGATCTTCTTCGCTGTTACACATTTTGAGCATCATTCCCCGTAACAAAGAGTTTGGTTGTAATATCCTCAACAGATTTTTTGACCAAAACAGTTTGGCGCCCACCGTGGGGCAATTGGTGCTTTGTCCTTAGAAGAATTCGCATTTCTGTGCTCATTCCGGTTCACTACAATCAAGCAAATGGCTTCCTCAGCGAAGAATACTTCAAACTTGATGCCTTCATTCACTTCTTCACAAGGCGTCCCTCCTTTGCCTCCACCACCTTCTGGATCCCAGAAGAATACTGAGAATGCCGCGAAGAAACCAACTCCCATTTTCTCAAAACCACCTACTTCTTCTGTTTCAACTAATCCTACTACTAATGATCTCTATGCCTTGATTTTGCAGATGAGGAATCATGCACAAGAGCAGGACAAGACCAATGAAAGGATCCTCCGGGAGATTGACGAAATTAAGAAACAGAAGAAAACGGCAGAGGATCGTTCCCCACTGATGCCCAGATCTTTGAATTTTGATACCCCGGTGATTACTTCTCAGCCATCAGTGGTTCCAGACATTCAATATGTGGGTGGACCAAAAGGAGTGCACTACGGAACAACAACAATGACCCAGGCATCAGGTTCATATTTCCAGCCAGCGGGATCCTATCCTCAGCATATGGGATCCCTTACGAGTTCAGGAGGATATTCAGGAATGCAGCAGTTTCAAGGATCCTCCTTTGTTCCAGGATCATCCCAGGTTCAAGGATCCTCCTTTGTTCCAGGATCATCCCAGGTTCAAGGATCCTCCTTCGCTCCAGGATCGTCTCAGTTTCAAGGATCCTTCCAGATGCCAGGATCCTTGAGGAGTTTGCAAACAGGAAGTTCAGATGTCCATCAGGGAGATTTTATTCCAATGCAGACCAATGCCTCTACTGGTCCCTCGATCATTCCAGAGCCTCAATAATACGGATTAACATCTATTCTTCCTAACTTGAATCCAATGGGAGGTAACACTTTTAATAATTCTCACACTACTAACCATGGTCTTATGCAGGATCCAGGTATCAATCATGCCATGGCCAGAGAATTGAAAAAGCTAAAGGATATGATATCAAGTGTTCCGGGAGTGGTCAAACCTATCCCAGAGATTGCAGATGGGAGCCACAAGATATCTCGTTTTGCACCACCAATCTGTGATGCTGAGATACCCAAGAGGTTCCACGTGCCTACAATGAAGCTGTATGATGGTTCGACTGATCCTGAGGAACACATAGCACAATATAGGGAAAGGATGGAAATCAATCCAATCCCAGAAAGGTTAAAGGAAGCATGCCTGTGCAAAGGATTCGGATCCACTCTTACTGGATCAGCTCTTAAATGGCTGCTAAGTCTTCCTCCCTACTCTATTACCTCATTTGCCAACCTAGTTAACTTGTTTAATAATCAGTTTTCTTGTAGTAGGAAATTTGAACGATTAACTAGTGATTTATATAGGATAACCCAGGGTCATAATGAATCATTAAGGGATTACATTACCAAATTCAGCAAAGAATCCTTAGACATCCCCAACTTAGATATAGCCACGGCTGTTGAGGCCTTTAAAATGGGATTGCTTAGGGATTCGTCTTTCTATGATGATCTTGTTATGACACCATGCAGGAACTTAGATGAGGTAAGAACCCGAGCACTTAGATTCATTCGGCTAGAAGATGACAAGAGGATCCAGGAAAGGTTAGCAGGATCCTCAAAGCAGGATAAGCAAGGATCCTCATTCAGGAACAACAAGTTCAGATCCTACAACAGATCTGATAATCAGAACGTGCATTCTGTTGATCAAGAAGAGGATGATGAGGATTATCCTCCAATTTCTGAATATTGTTTTAGTGTTGATAACAATGAACTAATCCTTGCTATGCAGAACCTAGGTGATAAAGCTAGATGGCCGAGAAAGAATGATAGGCCAGCTGCAACTAAGGATAAATCAAAATGGTGTGCATATCATGAAGATTTTGGGCACCTCACAGAAGAATGCATTGCATTAAGGAAGGAAATTGGATACTTGTTGAGCAAAGGGCACCTAAAAGAGTTGTTGGGAAGAAAAAAGTCAAGGACTCAGGATCCTGAAAGGATCCCTGAGAAGGCTCCAGCTCCTCCAGCAGATGCACAAGTGATAAACTTTATTTCTGGAGGATCCGACATTTGTGGCACATCCTTCTCAGCAGCTAAAAGGCATGCAAAGGAAACTAAAATGGATAATGGAGAAAGACCAGTTCGAACATCAAGTGTCTCCGAAGGAAAAGTCATAACCTTTGATGTAGAGGATCGTGTTGATATCCAGGATCCTCATCACGATGGTTTAGTTATCACTCTTTTCATATCTAACCATTTTATCCGCAGGATCCTTATAGACGGAGGAAGTTCAGTGAATATTATCCAGCTTGATGTTCTAAAGAAGATGGGTATTCCTGAATCAGAGATCATACCAAGATCCTCCGTGCTCGTGGGGTTTAGTGGCGAAACTAAGAACACCCTGGGGGACATTAAACTCCCAATATATATTGAAGGCTTACACTCTTATCAAAAATTTTGTGTTATTGACTGTTTATCTTGTTGTAATGTTATCCTTGGCAGGCCCTGGATACACGATATGAAAGCAGTCCCATCTACTTACCACCAATGTGTGAAGCTCCCTAGTCCTTGGGGAATAGTAAAGATTGATAGTGATCAGCAGGAGGCTAAGAATTGTTACACTTCATCGATGAAACCAGCCTCGAAGTCAAGGGAGCAATAGCAATCAAGGTATCCTCCAAGGAATGTCTTGGAGGCCAGGGAGCAGGATGTGGTAGAAATCCTCATGGATTCCGATGATCCTGAATCCAAAATCTATATCGGATCAGGGATCCTTGGCGAAATGAAAGAAGACCTCGTATCCTTCCTCAAAAGGAGAAAGACTACCTTTGCATGGAAACACGAAGACATGACTGGTATATCTAAGGATGTTATCACTCATAAACTCGGCATTGACAGATCCTTCAAACCAATCCATCAAAGGAGAAGAAAGTTTGCACCAGAAAGGAATGCCATCATCCAAGAAGAGGTAGAGAAATTGCTCCGGGCAGGTATGATTAGAGAGGTCAAGTATCCAAGATGGTTGGCCAATGTCGTTGTTGTTCAAAAGAAAAACGGAAAGTGGAGGGTATGTGTCGATTTTACCGATTTAAATAAGGCATGTCCCAAGGATCCTTTCCCTTTACCCCACATTGACTCCATGGTGGATGCAACCGCGGGTCATGAACTGTTAACTTTTATGGATGCTTCATCTGGATTTCAACAAATCCAAATGGAACCATCCGACCAAGAGGATACAGCCTTCATGACTCCAACTGGTATATACTGCTATATTGCTATGCCGTTCGGATTAAGAAATGCAGGTGCAACATACCAAAGGCTGGTGAATATGATGTTCAAGGATCAGATTGGACAAACTATGGAGGTTTACATAGATGATATGGTGGTAAAATCCTTAAAAGCTGAGGATCACCTAAGAGACTTGGAGGAAGCATTCGATATCCTTGATAAATATAACATGAAACTTAATCCTTCAAAATGTCACTTTGGTGTTAAAGCAGGTAAATTCTTAGGATATATGGTGACAAAGAGAGGCATTGAAGCTAGCCCGGAACAAATCAAAGCAATAGTGAACATCAAATCTCCGGCAAATGCTAAGGATGTTCAAAGGCTAACAGGAAGGATAGCAGCCTTGAACAGATTTATATCCAAGTCCTCCGAGAAGTGTAAAGAATTCTATGATATCCTAAGGAAGAACAAGAAATTTGAGTGGACGGAGAAGCATGAAAATGCTTTAAAAGCCCTCAAAGATTACCTATCCTCGGCCCCGGCTTTAATGAAACCAGAAAAAGGTGAAGTGTTATCCTTGTATCTTGCAGTATCCTCAAAAGCAGTAAGTGCGGTCCTTGTTAAGGATCATCAAGGTACACAACATCCTGTTTATTATGTAAGTAAAAGTTTACTTGATGCCGAATCCAGGTATTCACACCTTGAAAAGCTTATTCTTGCATTAATTATGGCATCTACCAAGTTAAGACATTATTTTGAAACTCATATTATCATTGTTAAAACTAATTTTCCAATTAAGAATGTCCTCAGGAAACCAGAGATGTCAGGAAGGATGGCTAAGTGGGCAGTAAAGCTGAGTGCATATGATATAAGATATGAGCCTAGGACAGCCATCAAATCCCAAGCATTAGCTGACTTTGTGGCTGATTTCAGTAGTGATTTACAAGAAGAAGCTGAGCTAGAAGTCCAGCAACTAGAAGAGACCAAGGATCCTTGGATACTCTATACTGATGGATCCTCAAACGTCAAAGGCACAGGGCTTGGAATACTACTAAAATCGCCACAGGGGGACATAATACCCCATTCTATAGCTTGTGAGTTCCAAACCACTAATAATGAGGCTGAATATGAAGCCTTAATTGCTGGTTTGCAAATTGCAAAGCATATGGGGATCAGGTATCTTGAGGTACACGTAGATTCTTTGTTGATTACAAACCACTTTAATGGATCATATGCTGTTAAAGGTGAAAAGCTAACCAAATATTTGGAGATAGTCAAAAGTTTGGCACTCTCTTTTGTTTCCTTTAGTTTGTCACAGGTACCAAGGGAAGAAAATACAGAAGCTGATGCATTGGCTAACTTAGGATCATCTTTAAAGATCTCAGAGGATATCAAGATCCCTATTATTCATATCCTGACCCCAGCTATTGAGGATCATGTGGCTATGGAGATAGGGAATAATTCTGCAATGATCCCTAGTGAGGATACTCGATCCCATTCAGGATCAGGATCATGGATCTCACCAATTATGAGATACTTACAACATGGAGAGATTCCTACAGGAGAAAACCCTAGGGCTTTCAAATCTAAGGTATCTCAATTCACAATTTTAAATAATATGTTGTATAGACGATCTCTTGCAGGACCATACTTGAGATGCATTGAGGATCCTGAAGTTCAAGAAGTTTTAAAAGACTTCCATGAAGGAGATTGTGGAAACCACACTGGGGGCAGGGCATTATTCTCAAGGATCCTGAGGACAGGATACTACTGGCCAACCATGAAGAAAGATGCTGTGGAGTATGCCAGAAGATGTGATCCTTGCCAGAGACACAGCAATATCCTTCATCAACCAGCTGAATTATTGCATCCTATATCCTCCTCTTGGCCATTTATGAGATGGGGTATGGATATAGTTGGCAAGCTCCCTAAGGCACCTGGTGGAAAAATATTCATGCTAGCTATGACTGACTACTTCTCCAAATGGATAGAGGCTGAAGCTTTTGCCCAAGTTAGAGAAAAGGAAGTTATATCCTTCATTAAAAGAAATATTATAACTAGATTTGGAATTCCTTCTGAGATTATATGTGATAATGGTTCCCAATTTATTGGGGGCAGAACCACTAACTTTTGTGACAGCTGGGGGATTAGGATGATAACATCAACACCAGTCCACCCACAAGCTAATGGCCAAGCAGAATCATCCAACAAGATCATCATCAACAATTTGAAGAAGAAGCTTGGATCCAAGAAAGGGAAATGGGCAGAAGAACTACCCTATGTGCTTTGGGCTGACAGGACAACCCCTAAGAATGCTACTGGTCAAACACCATTCTCTTTGGTGTTTGGGGCAGAATCGGTGATCCCAACAGAAATGGTGGTTCCAACTGCTAGAACAACTACTCGTGATCCTGAGGAAAATAATGAAAACTTGGCTCAAGACCTGGATACTATTAAAGAAATCAGGGATATGGCTAGGATAAGGATGGCCAGTTATCAGCAAAGAATGGTTGGTGCTTACAACAAAAATGTCAGGATCAGGAGGTTTCAAGTTGGAGATATGGTATTAAGGAAAGCATTTCAAAATACTACCAATCCTGCTGATGGGAAACTGGCTCCAAAATGGGAAGGCCCTTATTTGATTGAAGCTGAAGCAGGAAAGGGGGCATATAGATTGCTAACCATGGAAGGTGATCTGCTACCAAGAGCTTGGAATGCTGTCCACTTGAAGAAATATTTTATGTGACCAGGATCCTCATGGCAGAGGTGATCCTAGCGAGAAGGGATATCCTTAAAGGATCCTCAAAGTATCGGTGATCCTTACTTAGGTAATATCCTAAACTTGAGCTATTTCATTTCATTATTTTCTCTTATAAGGATAAGGATCATGTATCCTTTATCCATCTCTCACGTGAGTTCAAGTTTTGAAAGTTCAGGTATCCTTAGCATAACGTTGGTTATCCACAGAAGCAATCCGTCTTTTGGGTTTAACCCCAGCTATTCGGGCTTGTCCCCAGATTCCGCCTGTAGCGCACGATGATCCTGGTGTAGTTCAAGGCTTTGGGACCAGTACTCGTTCTAGGGGCTGATAATTCCATTGTTCTGGCTATGCTTAGGATCCTACGTATAATGGTAGACGTACCATACATCCGTTCATAAGGTTTCTAACGTTTTCACGTTAGCTAAGGTTTCTAACGTTTTCACGTTAGCTAAGGTTTTGGCATATTCATGTCACTAAGTTTGGATAGTCGCCAGTCAGGGCCATACTCCAGTTTACACACGATCCTTGGGCTTGTCCCCAGTTATCCTTGGGCTTGTCCCCAGTTATCCTTGGGCTTGTCCTCAGTTATCCTTGGGCTTGTCCCCAGTTATCCTTGGGCTTGTCCCCAGTTATCCTTGGGCTTGTCCCCAGTTGCTAACTCTTTTCTTATATTGGCTTAGTCCCAAGTTATGCTCTATTTCAGGTCCTTGAAGATAGGCAGCTAGGGATCCTTGATCCTTATTTCACTCTAAGGTCTACCTTATAGTTATCCTTATTATGGTTAGGATTCTAACTTGGATCCTCAGGTATGATCCTTAACTCTTTTGACTTTATTCATTATTCTTTTAAATAACCCTTATACTTGACAACTGAACTTGTGTTTCTTAAACCATATCACTTTTTAGAACCTATCGGTTATGGGATATGTGATCCTTGATCATATCCTAAACTTTTTGGATATCTTTTCTAATTTTTCAAGGCTTGATAAGTATAAACAGATTGAACATTATAACAGTTGGAAAGTAAGATAATAAAAAGGATAACAACACATGATAAGCGACAAAAGGTTAAGTTTTTATTTATCAACATAAGGCTAACCCTTTAAAGGTTGTCAAAATTACCTACCCGAGCATCTACCAGCAAAACGTGGCCCGTCCGCTGGGGTAGGTAAAGGGTGTCCATGATAATGAGTTCAGAGATAGTGCAGGAATATAAAGGCGGCAGGATCACAATGGCTTCATCCCCCAAACAGAGGATCCCTCCACCAATTGCAATCCTGCCTATTGTCCAAAGGATCATACATGACCCTTAATCCTAAAAACCTATTGTTTAGTACAACCCATCGTTGTTCAACAAAAGACATCATCACCAAAACAAACTTTCAAACTTAAAAAAAATTGGGCTCCGGCTACGTCTAGAAATGTCCATCATTGCCCAATCAAGCAGCCTAAACCTTCGCTGCATCACCACCTCCGGCACCACTTGCTTCACCAGCTTCATCCTTGCTACCAGCCTCGATTGTCAAGATCTCTCCAGCCTCCTCTTCATCACCCAATTCAGCCAGCCTTGCCTTCCATTCTTCAATTTCCCAGCTACTTTTGTCAAAGGCAGGATCCTGAGCTTCCAAGGCCATTTGAAGCTTGGTTTTGTACATTGCTATGGCGGCAGAAACTTTAGCATCATCTGTGATCTCCTGCCTTTCATAGTCAAAGTTAACCAGCACCTTAGCCATCTTCTGTTTGGTATCCTGGAGTTCCTTCTGAAGATCAGCAAGTGCAAGATCCTTGAGCACGGCAACCTGCTGGAGGTCGGCAATCTTTTTATCTTGATCCTCAACGTGGCCTACGTAATCCTCAATCTCAGCAAATTTCTGCAAAAGAAAAGGATAAAGCAGTTCGAGACCAAGTGATCCTTAGATCAGCAGGATATGATAGCAGGATATACGAGCAGAGACAGTAATCATTACATCATTAAAGTACTCGAGGAACTGGTGGCGAATTAGGGGCAGACCCTGCAAATCCTCAGCCTCGGAAGTCTTTCTTTTCTTGATTCCCTTTCCTTTGAGGGGTGCCTTGGGGATTGAAGCTGTGGGGCTGGTAGGAACCTTTCTTTTGGAGGATTTGACAGTGGTGAGATCGGTGACACTGAACCTTGAAGCAGCTTTGGCAGATTTTCCAGCACCTACACAACCAAAACAAGATAAGTATCTTTTCTTAATATACATTTAACTATTTATTTAAATTTTAAACAAGGATACTTACTTGACATTGTGACAGAGCCTGAGGATACCTCCTGTGAGTCTTGGGTTATTGTCTTAAAAGTTCTAGTTTCAGGGTCGAGTCCCCAGAAAGCAGCAAGTCTCTCCCTGGTTGCGGGTGTTGTGATGAGATGTGAAACAGAGATGGCTGCATGACACAAGACAAAGAAGGGGTTAGTGATCCTATTACAAAAACATGACCATCTGGTGATCCTTCCCAGGATCCTCCGGCCTACCATGGGTGGACCATGTTCTTGGTAAATGCTCTCCATCTGAAATGGTATCCCTTCTTACAAAGAAGAAGCGACGTTTCCAATCTTTGTCGTTTTTGGTGACTTTGAGAAGAGGATGATCTGCACTGGGTTTTCGTTTGAACAAATAACGGTGGGATCCAAAGGTAGTAAGATCATACAGTTCCGCCAGTTCTGACATTCCTAAATCAACGCCTTCCTGCTCGATGATCCTCTCCAGGGTGTATAAAACCCTCCAAATCATCGGCATGGCTTGAATGTAAGATATGCCGGTAAGGGAAAAGAAGGATTGTGTGAATTCCGGGAAAGGATAGGTGTACCCTATAGCAAATGGAGTAACTGGAAAGGCAACCCATGTTTCTGAAACATAGTCGCTCAGGGCAGTTGGATCGAAAGGTTTGAAAAAGACATTCGCCGGAAAACGGTGACGGATGTTATCTATTTGTGCATCGTTAAAGCAACACCTCTCGTTCAATGAGTCCTTGATGATCTTCTGACTCTTCAAAGGGCTATCCTTATTGTGATCCTTGGCCGGGGAACTTCGAAGCAACATTTTCGAAGTGATGAAGATAAAAAAAGAAGAACAGAGTAAGAAAGGAAGAAAGAGGAGAAAGAGATACCTGATTGATCTTCAATTGAGATTATAAAGGGAGTTTCTTTCGGATTTGAATGCATATTGATCCTATCTATATCTCTATTTATAATTATGATTCTGCAGGATTGTCACTTCCGTGACATCATCATCGCAACGGCTAGTTCTATTTTAACGGCTATATATCCGTTAGTTTGTTACGGATAAGATCAAGAAAACATAACTCGCTAATTTTACAATTTCACTCCTTATATTTTGGGGGCAATTGTTAGGGGAGGATTTTCTAACAATTAGTGATCCTTATTCGTTATCCTAACTGGTGATCCTTACTTCTGTGACAGGTGGTGATCCTCAGAAGAGCTTCAGGATCAGGATCATGGATCACTTTAAGGATCCTCGTACTGACGATTGTTTACTTATGTATTATACTATCTCGCAGGTATGACGAGCTTGACCAGGTCTTGGCGACATTCCTGGAGAATATTCCTAAACTATTCTGCACGTGCTTGACCAAAAATAGACGTTGTGGAGAACGTGGAGGCTTGGCACGAAAGTCGGATAGTTAGTTTAGGTGGTTATTTCTATTTTAAAAGGGAGTAACGAGCTAGTAGAAACACTTAGTCACTTTTTGCAGTTACACACACTCGTACAAACGCTCATACAAGCTCTCGTTCAAACACTTAGCAATTTCATACACTTTCTACACATATCACCGTAGTGATCCTTGTACCTAGCTCGTTACTATCCGAAGTTGTAAACATTAATTCATTTATTTGAGCTTGGTGATCGGTAGTTTCCATCACCCGGGGTTTTTTGTGCCGGAGATCAACTCTTGATCAAGGGCTTTTTCCCCGTATAAATCCTTGTGTTGTTTGTGCAATTTACATTGAAGTGATCTTCTTCGCTGTTACACATTTTGAGCATCATTCCCTGTAACAAAGAGTTTGGTTGTAATATCCTCAACAGATTTTTTGACCAAAACAGTGATCATTCCAGTTCATTACAACCAAGCAGATGGCTTCTTCGGCAAAGAACACTTCCAGTTCAATGCCGGCAATGAGTTCTTCACAGGGCATTCCTCCTT
Organism: Helianthus tuberosus; assembly: GCA_030545235.1. Lineage (NCBI taxonomy): Eukaryota > Viridiplantae > Streptophyta > Magnoliopsida > Asterales > Asteraceae > Helianthus > Helianthus tuberosus. The sequence goes on from JARYGA010028707.1 coordinate 20,991, forward strand.
TGCCTCCACCACCTTCTGGATCCCAGAAGAATGTTGAAAATGCTGCAAAGAGACAAAGCCCCATTTTTCCAAAACCACCAACTTCTTCTGTTTCTTCTAATCCTACTACTAATGATCTTTTTACTCTGATTTTGCAGATGAGGGATCACTTACAAGAGCAGGAAAAAGCCAACGAAAGGATCCTCCGGGAAATCGGTGACATCAAGAAACAGAAGAGATCAGGGGAGGATCACTCTCCTCTGATACCTAGATCACTGAATTTTGACACTCCAGCCGTAACTGCCCTACAATCTGCAGTTCCAGACATCCAGTAACAAAGTGGACCATTGGAAAGACGTTATGGAACAACAACTATGAGTCAGGCTTTTGGGTCTCACTTTCAGCCTTCGGGATCCTCTTTCCAGCATCAGGGATCCTTCGTCAGCTCAGGAGGATATATGGGGGCACACACAGTTCAAGGATCCTCCATGGTTCAAGGATCCTCTCAGGTTCAAGGATCCTCATTTCAGGTTCAAGGATCCTCTCAGCCTCAGGGATCCTTTCAAGTTCAAGGATCCTCTCAGCCTCAGGGATCCTTTCAAGTTCAAGGATCCTCTCAGCCTCAGGGATCCTCTCAGGTTCAGGGATCCAACATCTTTCAGGATCAAGGATTCTTGATAAGTGTACAACCCCCAAGCACAGATGTTCATCAAGGAGACTTCATTCCAATGCAGACAATTGCCTCTTCTGGTCCCTCAATCATACCAGAATCCCGTCAATATGGATTCACATCTGTGATTCCAAACTTGAATCCTTTGGGAGGTAACACTTTCAATAATTCTTATAACACTAACCATGGCTCTATGCAGGATACAGGTATCAATCAAGCTATGGCTAGGGAATTACAGAAGCTGAAGGATATGATATCTAGCGTTCCAGGAGTGGTTAAGCCCATTCCTGAAATTACAGATGGGAGCCATAGGATATCTCGTTTTGCACCACCTATTTGTGATGCTGAGATACCCAAAAGGTTTCAAATACCAACTATGAAGTTGTATGATGGTTCAACGGATCCAGAGGAACATGTAGCTCAATATAGACAAAGGATGGAGATCAACCCCATCCCAGAGAGGTTAAAAGAAGCATGTCTATGCAAGGGTTTCGGATCCACACTTACAGGATCTGCTCTTAAATTGCTGCTAAGTCTTCCCCCTTACTCTATTACTTCATTTGCTAATCTAGTTAACCTGTTTAATAGTCAATTCTCATGTAGTTGAAAATTTGAACGATTAACTAGTGATTTATATAGGGTAACACAACGTCAAAATGAATCACTTAGAGATTATATCTCTAAGTTCAGTAAAGAATCCTTAGACATTCCTAACCTAGATATAGCTACGGTTGTGGAAGCCTTTAAAATGGGTTTGCTTAGGGATTCATTATTCTATGATGATCTTGTTATGACCCCATGCAGGAATCTTGATGAAGTGAGAACCAGTGCCCTTAGATTTATCCGATTAGAGGATGATAAAAGGATCCAGGAGAGATTGGCAGGATCCTCAAAATAGGAAAAGCAAGGATCCTACTTCAAGAATAACTAGTTTAAGTCCTACAACAAGTCTGATAACCAGAATGTGCATGCAGTAGAACAAGAAGAGGATGATGAGGATTATCCTCCAATTTCTGAATACTGTTTTTCTGTTGATAACAATGAACTAATTCTTGCAATGCCGAATCTAGGTGAGAAAGCAAGATGGCCAAGGAAAAGTGATAAACCAGCCGCAATAAAAGACAAGTCCAAATGGTGTGCATATCATGAGGATTTCAGACATCTCACCGAAGAGTGTATTGCACTGAGAAAAGAAATTGGTTACTTGTTAAGCAAGGGGCACTTGAAGGAGCTTTTGGGACGAAAGAATTCAAGGATCCAGGATCCTGAAAGGATCCCGGAAAAGGCTCCTGCTCCTCCAGCATATGCACAAGTAATAAACTTCATATCCGGTGGATCAGACATTTGTGGTACTTCCTTTTTAGCGGCCAAAAGACATGCCAAGGAAACCAAGATGGATAATGGAGACAGACCCATCCGGACCTCCACTGTTACCAAGGATAAAATTATAACTTTTGATGAGGATGATCGTGTTGATGTTCAGGATCCTCATCATGATGGTCTTGTTATTACTCTGTTTATTTCTAACCATTTTGTTCGCAGAATCCTGATAGATGGAGGAAGCTCAGTAAACATCATTCAGCTTGATGTCCTCAAGAAGATGAACATCCCTGAATCAGACATTGTCCCAAGATCCTCAGTTCTTGTGGGATTCAGCGGAGAGACAAAGAATACATTGGGGGACATCAAACTCCCCATCTATATTGAAGGACTCCATTCTTATCAAAAATTTTGTGTTATTGATTGCTTATCTTGTTGTAATGTTATCCTTGGCAGGCCATGGATACATGACATGAAGGCAGTCCCATCTACCTATCATCAATGTGTAAAGCTTCCTAGTCCATGGGGAGTGGTAAAAATTGAGAGTGATTAACAAGAAGCTAAGAATTGTTACACGACATCAATGAAGCCAGCCTCAAGACCAAGGGAGCAATAGCAATTAAAGCATCCTTCAAGAGATGTCTTGGAGGCAAGAGAACAGGATGTGAAAGAAGTCCTTATGGATCCTCATGATCCTGAATCCATAGTCTTCATAGGATCAGGGATCCTCAGCAACATTGAACAGGATTTAGTATCCTTCCTGAAGAGGAGGAAAACTACCTTTGCCTGGAAGCATGAGGATATGACAGGTATATCTAAAGATATAATTACTCATAAACTTGGCATTGACAGGTCATTCAAGCCAATTCATCAAAAGAGGAGGAAGTTTGCACCTGAAAAGAATGCTATTATCCAGGAAGAGGTAGATAAACTACTTCAGGCAGGTATGATAAGAGAGGTTAAGTATCCAAGGTGGTTAGCCAATGTGGTTGTTGTTCAAAAGAAAAATGGAAAGTGGAAGGTATGTGTCGATTTTACTGATTTAAACAAGGCATGTCCCAAGGATCCTTTCCCATTACCCCACATTGACTCCATGGTGGATGCTACCGCGGGTCATGAATTGTTGACTTTTATGAATGCTTCATCTGGATTTCAACAAATTCAGATGGAACCATCTGATCAAGAGGATACAGCCTTTATGACCCCAACTGGTATATATTGTTATATTGCTATGCCATTTGGACTGAGAAATGCAGGTGCTACCTATCAAAGGCTAGTCAATATGATGTTCAAAGAAAAAATTGGACACACTATGGAGGTCTATATAGATGACATGGTGGTTAAGTCCAAGAAAGCTGAGGATCACCTTAGAGACTTGGAGGAAGCATTCAATATCCTTCATAAATTTAATATGAAACTAAATCCTTCCAAGTGTCACTTTGGTGTTAAAGCAGGTAAATTCCTAGGCTATATGGTGACAAAAAGAGGCATTGAAGCAAGTCCATAGCAAATTAAGGCTATTGTGAATATCAAATCTCCTGCCAATGCCAGGGATGTGCAAAGATTGACAGGCAGGATCGCAGCCTTGAACAGGTTCATATCCAAATCCTCAGAAAAATGCAAGGAATTCTATGACATTTTGAGGAAGAACAAGAAATTTGAGTGGACTGAAAAGCATGAAAATGCTCTCAAAGCTCTTAAGGATTACCTATCCTCAGCCCCTGCCTTGATGAAACCAGAAAAAAGGGGACATATTATCCTTGTATTTGGCGGTATCCTCTAAAGCAGTAAGTGTGATCCTTGTTAAGGATCACGAAGGTACACAACATCCTGTCTATTATGTAAGTAAGAGTTTGCTTGATGCTGAATCTAGGTATTCACATTTAGAAAAACTTATCCTTGCATTAATTATGGCATCTACTAAATTAAGACAATATTTTGAAACTCATGCCATTATTGTTAAGACTAATTTTCCAATTAAGAATGTTCTCAGGAAACCTGAAATGTCAGGAAGGATGGCTAAGTGGGCAGTGAAGCTTAGTGCTTATGTTATAAGATATGAACCAAGGACTGCCATTAAATCCCAAGCCTTAGCTGACTTTGTGGCAGATTTCAGCAGTGACTTGCAAAGGGAAGCTGATTTAGAAGTTCAACAGCTTGAAGAAACTAAGGATCCTTGGATACTCTTCACTGATGGAGCTTCTAATGTCAAAGGAACAGGACTTGGAATACTACTAAAATCGCCACAGGGGGACATAATACCCCACTCCATAGCTTGTGAGTTTCAAACTACTAATAATGAAGCTAAATACGAAGCCTTGATAGCTGGTTTGCAAATTGCCAAGCATATGAGGATCAGGTATCTTGAGGTACATGTAGATTCATTGTTAATTACTAATCACTTTAATGGATCCTATGATGTTAAAGGAGAAAAGCTAATCAAATATTTAGAGATAGTCAAAGAATTGGCACTCTCTTTTGTTTCCTTTAGTTTGACACAGGTACCCAGAGAAGAGAATGCAGAAGCTGATGCATTGGCCAATCTAGGATCATCCTTGAAGATTCCAGAGGATATCAGGATCCCTATTATCCACATCCTAACCCCAGCTATTGAGGATCATGTAGCCATGGAAATAGGAGAGGATTCTGCAATCATCCCTAGTGATGATACACAATCTCATTCAAGATCATGGATCCTTCCAATCAAAAGATATATCCAACATGGAGAGATTCCTACAGGAGAAAACCCAGGGCTTTCAAAATCAAGGTATCTCAATTCACAATATTGAATAACATGTTATATAAACGATCTCTTGCAGGTCCATATCTAAGATGCATTGAGGATCCTGAAATCCAAGAAGTCCTAAAGGATTTTCATGAAGGAGATTGTGGAAACCACACTGGGGGCAGGGCATTATTTTCAAGGATCCTGAGGATAGGATGCTATTGGCCTACTATGAAGAAGGATGCTGTGGACTATGCCAGAAAGTGTGATCCTTGTCAGAGACATAGTAATATCCTTCACCAACCAGCAGAGCTCTTACATCCTATATCCTCTTCTTGGCCATTTATGAGATGGGGAATGGATATAGTTGGTAAGCTTCCTAAGGCACCTGGTGGAAAAGTATTCATGCTTGCTATGACTGATTACTTCTCCAAGTGGATAGAGGCTGAAGCCTTTGCTCAAGTCAGAGAAAAGGAAGTGATATCCTTTATTAAAAGAAACATTATTACTAGATTTGGTATTCCTTCTGAAATTGTTTGTGATAATGGATCCCAATTTATTGGGAGTAGAACTACTAACTTTTGTGACAGCTGGGGGATTAAGCTGATAACATCAACACCAGTCCACCCACAAGCTAATGGTTAGGCAGAATCATCCAACAAGATCATCATCAACAATTTGAAGAAGAAGCTTGGATCCAAGAAAGGAAAATGGGCAGAAGAACTACCTTATGTATTATGGGCTGACAGGACAACTCCCAAGAATGCTACTGGTCAAACTCCATTTTCTTTGGTATTTGGAGCAGAATCAGTGATCCCTACAGAGATGGTGGTTCCTACTGCAAAAACAAGCATTCGTGATCCTGAAGAAAATGCTGAAAACTTGGTTCAAGATTTGGATACTATAGAAGCACTCAGGGATTTGGCAAGGATAAGGATGGCTAGTTATCAACAAAGGATGGCTGGAGCCTACAATAAGAATGTCAGGATCAGGAAGTTCCAAGTTGGTGATATGATATTAAGGAAAGCATTTCAGAATACCACAAATCCTGCTGATGGAAAATTTGCACCAAAGTGGGAAGGCCCCTCCTGATTGAAGCTGAGGCTGGAAAGGGGGCATATCGATTGCTAACAATGGAAGGTGATTTGCTACCAAGAGCTTGGAATGCTGTCCACTTGAAGAAATACTTCATGTAATAAGGATCCATGATCCTTAGCTGACAAGTATCCTTGAAGGATCCTTACAGGACAGAGGATCCTCATTTTGGTAATGATCTAACCTCAAACTATTTCATTCTTTAATTATCCTATATACAAGGATAAGGATCCTGGATCCTTTATCCTCCTTTCACTTGATTCTGAGTTTTGCAGAAGGTTCATGTATCCTTAACAAAGGATTGAGTATCCACAGAAGTATCCAGTTATTTGGGCTTGACCCCAGTTATTTGGGCTTGACCCCAGTTATTTGGGCTAGTCCCCAGTTTTTTGGCATGTCCCCAGTATCGCCAGTAGCGCACGATGATCCTGGTACAGTTCATGGCAATGGGACCAGTACCCGCTTTAGGGGCTGACAATTTCATTGTACTGGCTGTATCCGGGATCCTACGTATAATGGTAGACGTACCATACATCCGTTCCTAAGGTTTCTAACGTTTTCACGTTAGCTAAGGTTTTGGCATTTTCATGTCACTAAGTTTGGAAAGTCGCCAGTGAGGGCCATACTCCAGTTTACACAAGATCCTTTAGGCTTGTCCCCAGTTATCCTTTGGACTTGTCCCCAGTTATCCTTTGGGCTTGTCCCCAGTTATCCTTTGGGATTGTCCCCAGTATATTGGGCTAGTCCCCAGAATTGTTGGGCTTGTCCCCAGTTACTAACTCTTCTCTTATATTGGCTTAGTCCCAAGTTATGTTCCATTTCAGGTTTTTGAAGCTAAACAGCCAAGGATCCTTGATCCTTACCTTTTACTGAGGTTTGTCTTTTGGTTATCCTGATTATAAATGTTAAAGGGTTAGGATCCTAACTTGGATTCTCAGGTATGATCCTTGATCACTTTGATTTTATTCATTATTTATATAAGTGACCCTTATCCTTTGACAACAGAACTAATGATCCATAAGTTGCATAACTTTTCTGAATTTATCGACTATAGGATATTTAATCCTTGATCATATCCTAAAACTTTTAAACATGATTTACTAAACCTTTATTCTTTACTTACAAATTCAAAGAAAGTGAATAACAACAAAGAATTCACAAGGATAAC
>JARYGA010028708.1:0-50422 GCA_030545235.1 Helianthus tuberosus
ACAGAAGATTGCATAGCTCTGAGGAAGTAGATAAGCTATCAACTGAGCAAAGGATACCTGAATGATCTTTTGGGGAGGAAGAAGAATAAAGATCAGGATACTGAGAAGGATACTGAACGAGCAGCATCACCTCCAGCAGATGCCAAGTTAATTAACTTTATTTCAGGAGGATCCGACATTTATGGAACCTCCTACTCTGCAGCAAAAAGACATGCGAAAGAGGCTAAGGCAGAAAAGGGGGACAAGCCGACCAGAATGACAATCACAACTGATAAAGTCATAACATTTGATAATGATGATCGAGATAGCATCCAGGATCCTCATCATGATGGTTTGGTAATCACTTTGTATGTTGCTAATCATTTTGTGCGCAGGATACTGGTAGACAACGGCAGCTCTGTCAACATTATTCAGCTGGAAACACTGAATAGAATGAACATTTCCCAGATGGAGATCACTTCGAAATCCACTGTACTTGTAGGGTGTTTTGGTTAAAAATTACTGAAGCAATTAAGTGATCAAATTAGTTAAGTGAGGTAGTGTGCTAAAAATGTGTGTTGAAAATATGCCAATTAAGTTGTTTGCAAAAACAGTTTTCAGGATACGGCTCAGGATATTGAGTTGTATCTACGATCAAACAATGATCGAAAATGTAAAGGGTGACACAGGATGTACGAGGAAAGCCCTTGATCAATCTAGATCGCCGGCACAAAACCTCGGGAGCTGACAATCATAGCTGCCTTGTTCTTCTTATTGCTTCAAATGTCAGGATACAGTGCTGGATATGATGCGGATCGACTAAGTGTTACAATGTAATTTGAATACAAGTGTAAGTGTGTAGTGATTGTTTGCAGTTAGAGAGAAAGATTGTGAGAAAGATTGTGTCCCTAATCTGATCCGATCAATCCTTTTTATAGTAAAAGGAAACCAACTAACTATCCTACTATTTCGGGATTCGGCGAATATTCCATATGTGGACGTTATAGTCCACGTCTTCCGGCTTCAAGGTTTATAATCTAACTGATTTGCCCGAGTCTTGAGGAGAAGAAGTCCAGCTGAACGTTAGAGACTTGTACCCCTTAATCTGCACGTGGTTAATTAGTTACTACCAGGATATCGTATCAGGATGTTACCAATATCCTGATTCAGTATCCTGGTCACAAATAAACAAACAAAGTCAGAATATCAATCGGGATATATGAGCAGGAAATCACCCATAACAATTGTCCCCAAAATATATCTGTTGGTATACCAATTCCAACGGATATATTTTAAATCTTATCTCTTAAATCGAGGTTATTAAGTTGAATCGACGATTGATGTGACTTTGTGCAACTTCCAACGCGATATTTACTCTTCGCCCCCTATATTCTGCCTCTATTTAGCTGGCTTAATCAGCATAATGATCATCACATTTCAAGCAATTTTCCAGGTATTTCCTTTCTCTCTTCTCTGTTTTTCTTTTCTTGAATTTCTTGTTTCTTGGTCGATACCTCTCATGGCATGACGAACAAGATCACATTCAAACGAGCCGGTCCAGACCCTCATGAGTCAAAACCTTATCCGAGAACCAGAAAAAGAGATTTGTTCTTTCAATAATGCTGACATCGCTGCTTTGAAAGATTCCGGTGCCTTTCCCGCCTGAACGATCATTCGTCCTTTTGATCGGGAGTCCCGATCGGACGCGGTATCAAACGAGTGGGTGTGCTTTTTAGCTTATCCTTTTCCTTGGGACTCCGGTATCCATTTCCTCCCTTCATCTCTTGTTTTTTTGAACTTACCGGCCTTAGTTACGCTCAGACCATGCCAATGGTGTGGCGGGTTTTAATGGTGTTAAACCAAATTAAAGCTCGTCATATCCCTGATATGTGCATCGAAGACCTCCCCATAGCGTATCGACTGAGATCCCACAATAACAGCCATTTTCTTCTGTTCTCCACTTCCAAGAACCCCCTAATCCTCAAGGCCACTAAGAATGAAGACCAGTGGCAATGAAAGTTCTTTTTCGTTAAAAGGGATTCTATCGACAAGGGTTTTGACTTGCCAATTAAATGGTTGACCTCGGGTAGGATTTAGGGTTTTAGGAATATTCCCAAATATATGTTGAATCCATATCCTTAACTGACATCCTGATTTCTTGTGCAGCTAGCTTCAGAGATCTAGCACCTCCAAACGCAGAATCGGAGCCCAGGGTCAAAGAGATCTATCGTCTTCCTGCTAGTGAAAGAACCTTCTCCCTGTCTCTCATAAGCTCAAGTCAAAAATCAAGCTCAGAAATGTCTGGTAAGTATATGATTAGACTAATTATAGGATATGAGTGTTAAGAATTAAACATTTCTCCCTTTTTATAGTGCCGGTCATTAACCTCGAAGGCTTCCAACTCGACGAGTTGGACAGTTACTCTAGCCTTGCACCTGTCAAGCAAGAATCCAATCCAAAGCCAGCTGCCACACCAAAGCCTATTGGTTCGAAGACCAGGGTACTGCACCCAAAGCTCCCCCGGCATCCAGGACTCGAGCCTCCAGCTCCCGAAAGAGGAAGGAAGCAGACTACCCTACTACCCCCATGTGTTCCCATTTGAGAACTATGGGTTCACAGAATCCAGCAAATTCATGACCGGCTTCCTCAACCAGGTTAGTATCCTTGACCTATATCCTGCACCATATGCTGGTTATAAATGTTTATTAAGGTTAATACCTGCTTTCTTATTTTGCAGGGTCTCGAATGCCTAGTATTCCTTTACGAAGATGCATGCGGCTTGAACACCATGCTAGAGAGCAAGCTGAAAAAGGCTGAAGCCACCATTGCGGACCAAGCAGCGATTACCACCGCCAAATCAGAGCATTACGAAGCTAAATACAAGGCAATGGCCCAAGAGCACCAGTCTGCCATCCAGAAGATCACCCACGAGGCCCAAGCCAACTCCGACGCTGCCCAAGTTCAACATGACCAGGATATGGCTTCATACCGGGAAAGCCTCAAGAATTCTGTTGTCATCTCCCTCCTCCAGGCCAGACTGAAAAAGGCTTATGAGGCTATGGCTTTGGGCTTTGAATGCCCTTCATGGAATATCAAGGCTTGGGAGATGAAGCTGAAAGATCTTGGTGGTAATCCTGTGGAGCCCCCTGTGAAGCCCACTGCGGAGGAGCCTGCTGAGGTGGCCGAGAAGGTGGATGATGCTGATGCTCTGAGGGATGCTGGTGGTGATGCTGGGACGAATGCTGGAGGGGATGCCGGGAAGGATGCCACCGATGAAGTCATGATGGAAGAGGGTGTTGCCCCTTAAAAGCAGCGAAGTGGGCGATGATGGATGTATGTGCCTAGGCCGGAGCCCACTTTTTTAAGTCTGATGGTTATGGTCTGTTAAACAATTTACTTTTCCTGTCTTTGAAAAATTTACATTTCTTGCACTAAGACAATATGATGGACAAAGGTGAATGGGTCCTGGGTTTCAGGATGAAGCCCTTAGTCATCAGTTAGTATAACCTATTTTGAACTATATAACAGTTGGAGGCGGATGGGTCTCGGTTTGAGACGAAACCTTCAACTGTTAAGTAAATATGGTAAGAAACTAATCGTGCTTTTGGTGGAGGGATCTCGGTTTGAGATGAAACCAAAAGCACAACTTTTTACATGTGAATAATATAACCTCCTTTTGACTTATTCACTGTTGTCTTTTAATTTTTTGTTATGCATTGCTTAGTTTAAATTTCAATGTTCCAAAATTAGTGCAATTATTTCCAATGTCTTATCCAAATATTATGAAAATATCCTGATCAGTATATTCGGCAATATCCTATAAAGACTCTCGTCTAATAGGTTTTTTGTTTTAAACTCAAACAATTCAGATAAAGTTTTTAAAGAAAAAAGGACACTTCATTTTCATTTTACAATGTTTGTTTTGACAACACTGATTTAACTAGAATACAGTTTTAGTTTTTAACCCAAGTACTATATCCCAAATATTCCAACCAAATATCCTAAAACATATTCCGAAAATATATCCTGAGAATATATCCTAATCAGGATATTTAAGCCTTTTTCAAACATAGTTTCAAAAGTTCAAATAATTCATATAAGGTTTACAAAGGAAAGATCATACCAGGAATAGAGTGTAACCCTATTTTTGAGCTTCAATCCTTTTGTAATTTTTTCCACTAAGATTTCCCCAGTCCGAGATACTTAGTGCACTAGGTCCAAATTTGATCCTTTGAGCTTTACACAATCACCTCAGAAGGAATGTCCCCTGTGCATAATGTCTTTGAACACTTAGAAATTTTCTGAACATCAGTTCCAACTGTTTGAACAGTTCTTGTGTTACAGGGGGTAAACCCTAAAATGTACTAGAGATAAATCCTTAGTATCCTGGGGATAAACCCATAAGTATTCTGGGGAAAATCACAAATTTTCATGCGCTACAGGCGGGAGTGTATAAACTCCAAGACTTAGAAAGGTGATAACCTTTAAACCTTAGAGAGTATGAAAATACCCTTCCGTGAGAGAGGGTGATCAATCCTCATATACCTTTAGGATCCAGGATATAGCCAACAATAACGAAATTGTCAGCCACTTTTACATGGACTGGTCCCGCTATTTTGAACTATCCCTGGATAACTTGCGCTCCATGCGGGGTGTTTAAACCCAATTCGAGAGAAAGGCACCTTTAAACCTGTGAAGGGATCAGGATCCCTTAAACGTGAGAGATGGGGCCAATCCTCTAATCTTTCGAAGTATCCTGAGTGTGTATCCTGGAGCTATATCCCGAAGCATATACTGCAAAACCATCGTAAACTAAGGTGGGTGTTAGCCTGGCTAACACCCCTCCGATGCTTAAGTCAGTATTAGGTTCAAAAGAATAAACAATATCAAACATATTAAAAGAGATAGAATTCATACCATCCTGAGTTAGAAATTAAATTCCAAACTCACTTGAAATAGAGCTTTAGATATATAGCATTCCAGGATCTTGGTAGCATATCCCCCTCCATATTCTTGAGTCGGTATGCTCCTTTTCCTGATTCTGATTCAATCTCATAAGGTCCTTCCCACTTTGGAGCTAGCTTTCCATCAGTAGGATTAGTAATATTCTGAAAAGCCTTTCTTAATACCCAATCTCCCACTTGAAATCTTCTAGTCCTTATATTCTTTTTATACGCTCTGGATATCCTGTGTTGATATGCTGCCATCCTTAGCTTTGCTGCATCTCTTGTTTCATCAATATTATCCAATTCCTGGCAAAGGGCTTCAGGATTCTGCTCAGGATCCCGGAGATTGGGTCTTGCCGTAGGTATCACCATTTCTGTCGGGATCACCGCTTCTGCTCCAAATACCAAGGAGAATGTGGTTTGGCCAGTTGCACTTTTCACCGCCGTTCTATCAGCCCATAAAACAAAGGGTAATTCTTCTGCCCATCTTCCCTTCTTAGCTCCAAGCCTTTTCTTCAAATTGTTGACAATTATCTTGTTTGAGTATTCTGCTTATCCATTTGCTTGAGGATGTACCGGTGTGGATGTGATCATTTTGATTCCCCAACTCTTGCAAAAGTCAGTAGTCCTCTTACTTATAAACTGAGAACCATTGTCACAAATTATCTCAGCTGGTACTCCAAACCTAGTCAGGGTATTCCTTTTTATGAAGGATACTACTTCTTGGTCTCTAACTTGAACAAATGCTTCAGCTTCAACCCACTTAGAGAAATAATCGGTCATTGCCAGCATGAAGACTTTTCCTCCTGGAGCCTTGGGCAATTTTCCTACTATATCCATTCCCCACTTCATGAATGGCCAAGGGGAAGCGATAGGATAAAGTGGCTCAGCTGGTTGATGTAATATATTACTGTGGCTTTGACACGCATCACATCTTCGAGTATATTCTGCAGCATCTTTTCTCATCGTCGGCCAATAGTATCCCGTTCTTAATACCTTTGAGAATAACGACCTGCCCCCAGTATGGTTACCACAATCCCCTTCGTGTATATCCTGAAGCACTTCTTTAGTTTCGGGATCCTCCAAGCACCTTAGATATGGTCCTGCAAGAGATTTCTTATACAAAATATTATTTATAATAGTGAATCGTGATACCTTCATTCTAAAGGCCTTAGGATTTTCATCCTTTGGGATGTGTCCTTCCTTGAGATATCTCATGATTGGAGCCGTCCAGGACTTAGGATCCTCCTCGGGATACTCATCATCAGGATCCTGAACACTTAGTACTTCCTTATCCTGAGGATCCGTCGCAGGATACAGGATATGTATTATTGGTATTTGGGTCCCCTCCGGTATCCTGACTGATGATCCTAGATTTGCCAAGGCATCAGCTTCAGCATTATCCTCTCTTGGTACCTGTTCAAGTGTAAAAATATCGAAATATCCTGCTAATTTTTTGAGAATTTCGAGATACTCGATCAACTTCTCACCTTTAACTGCATAGGTCCCACTAAAATTATTAGTAATTAACAAGGAATCAACAAATACTTGTAAACCCTTGATATTCATGCTCTTAGCTAATTCTAATCACGCAATTAAAGCTTCGTATTCTGCTTCATTATTAGTAGCAGGAAACTCACATCTAATAGCCTGGGGTAATATGTCCCTCTATGGCGATTTTAGTAGTATACCCAAACCTACACCTCTTACATTAGACGCACCATCAGTATATAGTGTCCAAGATTCTATATTTTATCCTAGTTGTTGCACTTATAGGTCTACTTCATTTTGAATATCACTACTGAAATCAGCCACAAAGTCAGCTAGGGCCTAAGACTTTATGGCATTTCTAGGTTCATATATTAAATCATATGCACTTAATTTCACTGACCACTTAGCCATCCTACCTGACATCTCGGGTTTCCTAAGCACATTTTTAACAAGATAGTTGGTTTTAACATGAATCCTATGTGTTTCAAAATAATGTCTAAGTTTTGTTGATGCCATAACTAGGGCTAATATTAATTTCTCTAAATGAGAATATCTAGTTTCAGCATCTAATAAACTTTAACTAACATAATAGACAGGATACTGCTGACCTTCATGATCTTTTACAAGGGCAGCACTTACTGCATTCCCTGATACTGCAAGATACAGGGATAATGGTTCGCCATCCTCAGGCTTCATCAATAGAGGTGCGGTTGAAAGATACTGCTTCAAATCCTGCAAGGCCGCTTCATGCTTCTTTCCCCATTCGAATTTCTTATTCTTCTTTAGGATATCATAAAATTTCTTGCATTTTTTCGAGGATCTTGAGATAAATCTATTTAATGCAGCTACTTGCCCTATTAATCGTTGAACATCTTTCATATTTGAAGGTGACTTGATATCCAGGATAGCTTTAATCTGCTCTGGGCTTGCCTCTATCCCCCTTTTCGTCACCATGTATCCTAGAAACTTTCCTGCTCCCACTCCAAAATGACATTTAGCAGGATTTAATTTCATGTTATACTGATCCAGGATATCAAATGCTCCCTTAATATCCTGGAGGTGATCCTCAGCCTTCTTGGATTTTACTACCATATCATCGATGTACACCTCCATGGTGTCCCCCAGTTTATCTTTAAACATCATGTTTACCAATCTCTGGTATGTTGCACCTGCATTTTTCAAACCAAAAGGCATAGTAGTATAACAATAAATACCTGTTGGTGTCATGAAGGCAGTGTCCTCCTAATCCGAGGGTTCCATCTGGATCTGTTGGAATCCTGAGGAGGCATCCATGAAGGTTAGCATCTCGTGACCAGCAGTAGCATCCACCATTGAATCGATATGAGGTAGAGGAAATGGGTCTTTGGGACAAGCTTTGTTCAAGTCTGTGTAATCTACACAGACTCTCCATTTCCCGTTTTTCTTTTGCACCACAACTACATTTGCCAGCCATTTAGGAACCCTAATCATCTTGCTCTTCAATAATCTTTCAACTTCCTCCTGAATGATTACGTTCCGTTCTGGAGCAAATTTTCTTCGTTTCTGATGGACAGGCTTGAAAGACCTATCATTTATGAGCTTGTGAGTTATAATATCCTTGGAAATTCCTGTCATATCCTCGTGTTTCCACGCGAATGTTGACATCCTGCATTTCAAAAAGTTAGTCAATTGGTTTTCAATATCCTGAGGGATATTGGTTCCTACGAGCACCGAGATATCCGGATTATCCTAATCCAGGGTAACTTTCTTTACGTCCTGTTCTGAAGCCTCCATGATATCCTGGCCTCGCATCTTTAATTGCTATGCTGCACTAGGCTTTGTTGAGGATTTCATCAAAGAAGAATAACACTCATTTGCTTCCTGTTGATCACTTTCCACCTTGACAACTCCCCAAGGGGTAGGGATCTTGATGCATTGATGGTAGGTTGATGGAACAGCTTTCATATCATGGATCCAAGGCCTACCTAATATAATATTACAGCAGGATAAAGAGTCCATGACACAAAAGCGCTGCATTGAGTTGACCCCTTCAACATACACGGGCAACTTTATCTCTCCTACGGTATTCCTGGCTTCTCCACTGAAACCAACGAGCACAGTGGACTTCGAAGTAATATCCATCGGGGATATGTTCATCCTCTTCAATGTTTCCAGCTGAATTATGTTGACGGAGCTGCCATTATCCACTAATATCCTGCGCACAAAATGGTTAGCAACATATAATGTTATTACTAAAGCATCATGATGAGGATCCTGGACAGTATCCCTGTCATCGTTATCGAACATGATCACTTTGTCAGTCGTGAGGGTTGACATACTGGTTGGCTTATCCCCCCTCTCTACTTTGGCTTCCTTCACGTGCTGTTTCGCCGCAGAATATGATGTGCCGCAGATGTCGGATCCTCCTGAAATAAAGTTAATTATTTTGGCATCCGCAGGAGGTGATGCCGCTCGTTCAGGATCCTTTTCAGGATCCTGACTTTTATTCTTCTTTCTTCCCAGGAGATCCTTCAGATATCCCTTGCTCAAAAGATACCTTATTTCTTTCCTTAGAGCAATGCAATCCTCAGTAACATGTCCGAAATCCTTGTGGAAGGCACACCATTTGGACTTATCCTTCCAATCAGCTTTGTCTCCTAAACCCTGCATAGCATACATCAATTCAGGTATGTTAACAGAAAAACAATATTCAGACAATTCAGGATACTCCTCAGGATCATCGTCTTCAATAGCATTCACTTTTTTGCTATCATTTCTGCCATATGGCTTGCAGCGATATGGTTTATACGAGGATTCTGATTTCCTGTTGGTTGACTCATAGGTTGTGGATGAATTCATCCTCTCTTGCATCTTTTTGTCATCCTCCAGCCTAATATATCTTAAAGCCCTGTTCCGAGCTTCATCCAGATTCCTGCAGGGATTCATTACAAGATCTTGGTAAAATTGAGAATCCTTTTGCAACCCCATCTTGAAAGCCTGCACAGCTGTTGCAACATCAAGATGCGGGATATCTAAGGATTCCCGGCTAAATTTGTTCACATAATCCCTCAAGGATTCCTGAGGTCCTTGAGTTATCCTGTAAAGATCACTGGTTAGTTTCTCAAAACTTCGGCTGCAAGAAAATTGACTATTAAATAAATTAACCAAATGAGCAAATGAAGTAATTGAGTGAGGAGGAACGTTTAAGAGCCATTTTAAGGCTGATCCTGTTAAGGTGGAACCAAAACCCTTGCATAGACATGCTTCTTTGAGATCCGGAGGAATAGGGTTGATTTCCATCCTTTCCCTATACTGGGCAATATGCTCCTCAGGATCCGTAGTTCCGTCATAGAGTTTCATGTTGGGGGTCTGAAATCTTTTTGGGATTTCAGCATCACAGATGGGATACGCGAACTGTGATATCCTGTGGCTGTCTTGGGATACTTCTGGAATTGGTTGGACCACGCCAGGTACACTGGATATCATGTCCTTCAATTTTTGAAGCTCCCTGGAAAATGCTGATGTCATACCTGCATCCTGCAAAGATCCAACACCATTAGTAACAAGAGTATTATTATTATTATTAGATATATTACCAGTCTGAGGATTCTGGCCATATCCCGAAGCATATCCTGAGCTTCTCACAATTGACACCCTGACCGAAGAGGGTATCTCGGGAGTATGATTCTGGGAATGGCTAGGCACAATATTCCCCCTGTTATCTTCAGTATATACTGCAGAACTGAAGTTCAAAGCTCTGGGTTGCAAGGGAGTGAAAGTATCCTCAGCAGGTCTGCTTGAGCTGGATTTCAAGAGTTGTATCTCTCTCATCAGCATCTGGTTGGTCTCCTGCTGCTGCCTCATCTGTTCCTGTACACTACCAAACAGATTTAGAATTTCTTCATTAGAGGCCAAAACAGGACCGGATCCCTGAATATTGCGAGCGGGGATAACATCCCGAGCCACATGAATTTCAGTTCCTTGAGAAGAGGCCTGCGATCTCGGAGGAGGTGGTGGAAGCACCGAACCAATTGTTCCAAAGGTTGTAGTAGACACGGTGGAAGAGCTCATGTATGATCTCGAGGCCATTGAAAATAGTGTGGCAAAAAGTTTTGAAAATAAAAAACCAAGTAACGATTTTGCAAAAACTTTTAGTAGAAGTAGCACCACTTGCCCCACGGTGGGCGCCAAATTGTTTTGGTCAAAAAATACCGAAGCAATTAAGTGATCAAATTAGTTAAGTGAGGTAGTGTGCTAAAATGTGTGTTGAAAATATGCCAATTAAGTTGTTTGCAAAAACAGTTTTCAGGATACGGCTTAGGATATTGAGCTGTATCTACGATCAAACAATGAGCGAAAATGTAAAGGGTGACACAGGATGTACGAGGAAAGCCCTTGATCAATCTAGATCGCCGGCACAAAACCTCGGGAGCTAACAATCGTAGCTGCCTTGTTCTTCTTATTGCTTCAAATGTCAGGATACAGTGCAGGATATGATGCGGATCGACTAAGTGTTACAATGTAATTTGAATATAAGTGTAAGTGTGTAGTGATTGTTTGCAGTTAGAGAGAAAGAGTGTGCGAAAGATTGTGTCCCTAATCTGATCCGATCAATCCTTTTTGTAGTAAAAGGAAACCAACTAACTATCCTACTATTCTGGGATTCGGCGAATATTCCATATGTGGACGTTGTAGTCCACGTCTTCCAGCTTCAACGTTCATAATCTAATTGATTTGCCCGAGTCTTGAGGAGAAGTCCAGCTGAACGTTAGAGACTTGCACTCCTTAATCTGCACGTGGTTAATTAGTTACTACCAAGATATCGTATCAGGATGTTAACAATATCCTGATTCAGTATCCTGGTCACAAATAAACAAACAAAGTCAAAATATCAATCGGGATATATGAGTAGGAAATCACCCATAACATAGGGTTCAGTGGAAAGGCCAAGAATACTGTAGGAGAAATAAAGTTTCCAGTATATGTTGAGGGTTTGAATTCAATGCAACGTTTCTGTGTCATGGACTCATTATCCTGCTACAATATTATATTGGGCAGACCATGGATCCATGATATGAAAGCTGTCCCATCAACCTATCATCAGTGTATTAGGATTCCTACCCCTTGGGGGGTTGTCAAGGTGGAAAGCGATCAACAAGAGGCAAAAGAATGTTATTCTTCCTCAATGAAGTCTTCAACGAAGCCTAAAGCATGATAGCAATTAATGATCCGAGCCTAGGATATCATGGAAGCCTCGCAGCAGGATGCAAGAAAGTTATCCTAGATCAGGATAATCCGGATATCTCGGTGCTCGTAGGAACCAATATCCCTCAGGATATTGAAAATCAGCTGATTAATTTTTTGAAATGTAGAATGTCCACATTTGCATGGAAACATGAGCATATGACAGGTATCTCTAAAGATATTATAATTCATAAGCTTGGAATTGACAGGTCTATCAAGCCCATTAAACAAAAGAGAAGGAAGTTTGCTCCTGAAAGAAATGCAATCATACAGGAGGAGGTTGAAAGGTTGTTGAAATCCAAGATGATTAGGGAAGTCAAATTCCCTAAGTGCCTGGCAAATGTGGTCATGGTTCAAAAGAAGAATGGGAAATGGAGAGTTTGTGTAGATTACACAGACTTGAATAAAGCATGTCCTAAAGACCCATTTCCTTTGCCTCATATAGACTCGATGGTAGATGCAACGGTCGGTCATGAAATGCTAACCTTTATGGATACATCCTTAGGATTCCAGCAAATCCAAATGGAACCCTCCGATCAGGAGGATACTGCTTTCATGACACCAAAAGGTATTTATTGTTATAATGTCATGCCTTTCGGTTTAAAGAATGCAGGTGCAACGTACCAGAGACTGGTAAATATGATGTTTAAAGACAAACTGGGGGTCACCATGGAATTATACATCGATGATATGGTGGTATAGTCCAAGAAGGCTGAGGATCATCTCCGGGATATTGAAGGAGGATTTGATGTCCTGGACCAGTACAATATGAAACTAAATCCTGCCAAGTGCCATTTTGGAGTCGGGGCAGGAAAGTTTTTGGGATATATGGTGACTAAAAGGGGGATAGAAGCAAGCCCGGAACAGATCAAAGCTATCCTGGATATCAAGTCACCATCCAACATGAAAGACGTGCAAATATTAACAGGATGAGTAACGGCATTGAACAGGTTTATATCAAGATTCTCAGAGAAATGCAAGGAATTCTATGATATCCTAAAGAAGAATAAGAAATTCGAATGAGGAGAAAAGCATGAGGCAGCCCTACAGGAATTAATGCAATATCTTTCAAAAGCACCTCTGTTGATGAAGCCCAAGGATGGTGAACCATTATCCCTATATCTTGCAGTATCAGGAAACGCTGTAAGTGTTGTTCTAGTAAAGGATCATGAAGGTCAGCAGTATCCTGTCTATTGTGTTAGTAAAAGTTTATTGGATGTTGAATCTAGATATTCACACTTAGAAAAATTGATACTAGCCCTAGTTATGGCATCAACTAAGCTTAGACATTATTTTGAGACACACATGATTCATGTTAAAACTAATTATCCTGTTAAAAATGTGCTTAGGAAACCTGAGATGTCAGGTAGAATGGCTAAATGGTCAGTAAAGTTAAGTGCCTATGATCTAGTATATGAACCTAGAAATGCTATAATGTCTCAGGCTCTAGCAGACTTTGTGGCTGATTTCAGTAGTGATATTCAAAATGAAGTAGACCTAGAAGTACAACAACTAGGAGAAACCTTAGAATCCTGGACACTATGTACTGATGGTACATCTAATGTAAGAGTTGTAGGATTAGGTATACTACTAAAATCGCCACAGGGGGCATATTACCCCAGGCTATTAGGTGTGAATTTCCTGCCACTAATAATGAAGCAGAGTATGAAGCTTTGATTGCAGGATTAGAATTGGCCAGGAATATGAATATTAGAAGTTTGAAAGTATATGTTGATTCCTTATCGATTACTAACCATTTCAATGGATCCTATGCAGTCAGAGGTGAAAGGTTAATCGAGTATCTTGAAATTCTCAAAAAATTAGCAGGATATTTCGATATTTTTACACTTGAACAGGTACCAAGGGAGGATAATTCCGAGGCAGATGCTTTGGTAAATTTGGGATCATCAGTCAGGATACCGGAAGGAACCCAAATATCAATACTACATATCTTGTATCCTGCGATGGAACTCTTCAAGTCTCATGATAAGGAAATAACAAGTATCCAGGATCCTGGTGATGAGTATCCTGAGGAGGATCCTAAATCCTGGACGGCCCCGATCATAAAATATCTCAAAGAAGGACACATCCCAAAGGATGAGAATCCTAAAGCTTTCAGGATGAAGTATCTCGTTTTTCTATTATAAATGATGTTTTGTATAAGAAGTCTCTTGCAGGTCCATACCTAAGATGCTTGAAGGATCCGGAAATCAAGGAAGTACTTCAAGATATACACGAAGGAGACTGTGGCAACCATACTGGGGCATATCATTATTCTCGAAGGTGCTAAGAACAGGATACTATTGGCCGACTATGAGGAAAGATGCTCCAGAATATGCTCGAAGATGTGACGCATGTCAAAGGCACATCAATATACTACATCAGCCTGCTGAGCCATTATATCCCATTGCTTCCCCTTGGCCATTCATGAAATGGGGTATGGATATAGTGGGAAAATTACCAAAGGCTCCAGGAGGAAAAGTTTTTATGCTGGCAATGACGGATTATTTCTCCAAATGGGTTAAAGCTGAGGCCTTTGTTCAAGTCAGAGATTAAGAAGTAGTGTCTTTCATAAAGAGGAATATCCTGACCAGATTTGGGGTACCAGCTGAGATAATTTGTGATAATGGCTCTCAGTTCATCATTAAGAGAACCACTGATTTTTTCAAAAGTTAGGGGATCAAGATGATCACATCAACTCCAGTACATCCTCAAGTAAATGGACAAGCAGAATCCTCAAACAAGATAATTGTCAACAACTTAAAGAAGAGATTAGGTGCTAAGAAGGGAAGATAGGCAGCGGAACTACCATTTGTCCTATGGGCTGATAGGATGACAGTAAAGAGTGCAACTGGTCAGACCCCATTTTCTTTAGTATTTAGGACAAAAGCTGTGATCCCAACAGAGATGGTGATACATACAGCAAGATCAAGCCTTCAGGATCCTGAGGCAAATCCTGAAGTTTTGTGTCAAGAATTGGATACTGTTGATGAGACAAGAGACGCAGCAAAGCTAAGGATGGCAGCATATCAACAGAGGATATCCAGAGCATACAATAAAAACCTAAGGACTAGAAGGTTTCAAGTTGGAGATTGGGTGTTAAGGAAGGCTTTTCAGAATACTACTAATCCTGCTGATGGAAAGTTAGCTCCAAAGTGGGAAGGACCATATGAGGTTGAATCAGAATCTGGGAAAGGAGCATACCGGCTTAAGAATATGGAAGGGGATATGTTACCAAGATCCTGGAATGTTATACACCTCAAGCTCTATTTCAAGTGACTTTAGAATTTAATTTCTAACTCAGGATGGAACAAATTCTATCTCTTTTAAATATAATTTTATTTATTCTTTTTACACCCAATACTAACTTAAGCATCGGAGGGGTGTTAGCCAGGCTAACACCCACCTTAGTTTAAGGATGTTTTGTAGAATACGCTTCGGGATATAAATCCAGGATATATGCTCAAGATAAACCGAAAGATTAGAGGATTTCTCACGTTTAAGAAATCCTGATCCCTTCAAAGGTTTAAAGGTATTCACCTTTCTCTCGAATTAGGTTTAAACACCCCGCCTGGAGCGCAAGTTATCCGGGAATACTTCAAGATGGCGGGACCAGTTCATGTAAAAGTGGCTGACAATTTCGTTATTATTGGCTATATCGTGGATCCTTAAGGTATATGAGGATTGATCACCCTCTCTCACGATAGGGTATTTTCATACTCTCTAAGGTTTAAAGGTTTTCACATTTCTAAGTCTTGGAGTTTATACACTCCTACCTGTAGCGCACGAAAATATGGGTTTATCCCCAGTATACTTAGGGTTTATCCCCATAATATTAAGGATCTATCTGCAGGATATTTAGGGTTTATCCCCTGTAGTGCTAAAGTCGCCTACAAATGTGTTCACACACGATTGTTGTATGAATCAAGAAGTTCCTATGTATTCAAATGTATTGTACACATGGGACATTCATCTTGATACACTCGAAGGATGAAATTGAACTTGACTTCCTAAGTGTTCCAGACAAGGGACATCCGTGGTGAAAATACTGCAAAGGGTTCAAAGGTTGGAAGTTGGAATCTATTCCCTAAGTGTTTTTGGTACGACCTTTCTTTTTTTCTATCTTTTGAAACCTTATCTAAATAACCTAAGTTTTAGGAATTATGTTTGACAAAATATTAATAGAATGTTTTCGATTAAAATATTGAGAGTATCCTGACCAGGATATTTCCCCAAGATACTTGGTCAGAATATTTGAAATGTTGTATTGGAATAACAATTGGAACTACATTCAAATTAAACACATGCAACAAAATTTGCAAAGGAAATATAAACAACAATGGATACGGCTAAAAAAGGTTAGTTTATTAGTAACATAGCAAAATATTGTACTTTTGGCTTCATCTCAAACCGAGATCCATCCACCAAAAGCACAATTATTTTTTTAGATATTTACCTAAACAGTTGAAGGTTTCATCTTGAAATCCGAGATCCCTCCACCTTCAACTGTTAAATTGTTCAAAAGAGTATACTAGAGGTTGATGACCAAGGGCTTCGTCCTGAAACTCAGGATCCCTCCACCTTTGGCCATCAAATTGTTCTAAGTGCAAGAAATTAAATTGTTCAAAAGACAGGAAAGTAAATTGTTTGTTAAACCACAACCATCAAATTTAAAAAGCGGGCTCCGGCTTAGGCATCAACATCCATCATCGCCCACTTCGCTGCTGTGACACTCGGCTTTTCAGGCTGTACCGTACAATTGTAACACGTGTTGTGAATAGATAAAAAGGTCGTATTTAACTGATTATGATTTTTATATATGTTATTTAATGAGTTGGCAAATTTAAACCTTGGTAAAAATTATGTTGGCAACGGTAAGATAAACGCTTATCGTGTAACGGTTAAAATGCGAAACAAACGTCGGTGACCACCCGATCAGTGTTAAAATCCTAAAAAATAGTTTTTTATGATTAGAATAGTAATTTTAATCATATTCGTGAGGAAAAATAAATTAAAACGCTAAGAAACTCTATTTTTCGAGTTTAAGCGCATACCGCGCGATGCAGCGCGTATACCGACAAAATATTGTCAACACAGCCTGTCAAGGCAACTGATAATCATTTTAGTAATAATTTGGTGAGTTTATTACTATAGAATGATAAAAATAAATAAAAACGCTTAAATCACTATTTTGCGATTTTAAGCGCGTACCGCGCAGCACAGCGCGCGTACTGCCAAATACCGGCAACGCAGCCAGTCAAGGCAACTAGTAATTATTTCAGTAATAATTTTGTGTGATTATTTTTATCGAATGATAAAAATAATTTAAAACGCACTAAAACGGGATTAAAACGCTAGATAAAATACCCGGTATCCAGTAAAATACCGGTTTTTGGCCAAAAATTAGATATATATGTATATATGTATATGTATACATATGGAATCGTGAGGTGTGTGTGTGTGTTGAGATAAATGGCAGCCATGCATCATTCTCTCTCTCCTCTCTCATGCTCTTATTGGCTATAATTGGAGGTGCTTGATGACAATGTTCCATAAAGCTTCCAAATACCTTTCTAAACCCAAGAAACACTCATAACACATTCAAAACACTCTCTCTCTCTCTCTTACAAATCAGCCGAACACCCTTCATCTCTCATCCATTTTGAAATTTTTAACTTGTTTTTGAAGATTAAAGTTAATTCCAAGAAGGTTTCAAGGTGTTCTGAAGATCTGAAAGTGTTTTCTTGATGAAACAAGCTTCCAACCATCAAAAATCTTGTTAAAACCCACTAAAACCTTGAAAGGTATAAACTTATTTTCAGAATTCCGTTCTTGATTTTTAGTGATGATAAAGATGATGGAAAGTTTCTCTTGAACTTGGAATTAAACATGAACTTGAAAATGATAAAGAATGAGATTTTAAACAAAATGGAAATGGGTGTGTATGTATATGTATGTATAGCCGTAGGTATATGTGTGTGTATGTGATTGTGTTTTGATTTTTAATTAAATGATTCTCGAATAATATGATATTTGAATGATAGATTGCATGCAAGAATCAAAAGTGTCATAAAAGAATGTTTTAAAGGTGTTTCATGATTTAAAATGGATTTGATGAAAGAGTGAACTTTTGGAAGTTCATGTGGGTGAAAATATTTCGTATATATATGTATATGTGTATGCATGCATGTAAATTTTGGTCATATACTCATGAATGAAAGACACTTGTATTTATGTATGAATGATTATGTGATGATGGATGATATATGTTGTGTTATGTAAAAACATGATATTAATGTGTTCTTGAGTATGATTAGAACATAAAACATGATGATGATGTTGTATGAGTGCATTAGATGCATTTACTTGAACATGCATGATGATTTGTGGTCATGAAATGATGATTTAGATATGATTTGATAAAAATAAATTTTTATCAGAATATAAACACTAAAATATAATTATTATGAAGTGTTTAGTGACTGTACATGGTGCTTTAAATGTTGTAAAATACGTGAAATCGCATGATTTATGTGACTTACACAAAAACTGCACTAATCTGATTATGTGACTTACATAAAAACTGCACTAATCTGATTATAACCACTATTTTAATCAGTAAATAATATGTATTGTGTTAAAATATCAAGTTATTCCGAGTTGGGATGATTATAGAAACGTTTAACGCAAAACTATGCGTTAAAACGGTCAAAAATCGGCTTTTCGAGTATTTTTATAAAACTGATTTAGATCAGTAAGTAAACTGATATTTTTAGTTTAAAAATAAGTATTATAACTAATTTTAAGTTTACTTGGTGTTTGGTTGGTCATACGTGACTTTCGACGCCCGAAAACGTTACCGAATCGCTAAAATACGCATTTTTCAATGTACACTAGTATGGGTTATTTTTTAGTGAACCTTATGTGTTAAGATGTGTTATGTGATTTAAACATGTGATTGTGAAAATATGTTAAGTTTTCAATGTACCCTTTGGCTACAAGCCGAGCTTTGTATCTTCCAATGGAACCATCTGGTTTATAATTAATTGAATACACCCACCGGCAACCCACTGTTTTCTTTCCTTTAGTGAGAATGCACTTTTCCCATGTATTGTTTTTCATGAGAGTGTGCATCTCCGTTTCCGTTGCTTCTTTCTAGTTCTTCTTACCTTGCGCTTCCTTTACAGAATCAGGTATTTTTTCATAGTATAGTGAGGTGACAAATGCTTTCGCACTATTAGATAAGTTCCCATTAACCATATTAGCTACAGGATACCTTGAAGTTCTGGTTTCCCTCTCTGGCGAGTACCGTTTTGGAGGGACCCCTCTATTGGCTCTAGGAGGGAGTGGGTATCTTCTGGTTGTCTCTGCTGCAACTAGTTCCACATGTTCAACGACTTGTTCAACCTCTTCCAAGTCTGGTTCACCCTGTTCCACATCTGGTTCAACCAGTGGAGTAGGTTCCGTTGTTGTCGCTTCTATATGTTCCCCTGTTGTCTCATGGTTATCAAACGTAGAACATCCAGGGTCCTCAATATTTCTTACCTCAGGTATCACGTTGGATGGACTTTCTTCAGTGGTACTATGCTCCACAGATTGTGTGGTTGTGTTTGAAGGACTCACAGTACTGTGATGATTCTCTGTTGTTACTTCTTCAGATGAGGGAAGTTGGGTTATCCAACTCAGGGTGTCTATACGTTCATTCTTCCCCTGACCACTGAGTTGGGTGTCATAAAAATATTTTGTTTCGAGAAAGTCAACATTCATTGTGGTGAACATTTGATGAGTTTTTGGATTATAACACCGGTAACCTATTTGGTCGATCCCAAAGCCGACAAATACACATTTCTCAGCACATGGGCCGATCTTGTTTCGGTTGATTTTGGGTATGTGGACAAATGCGGTACACCCAAAGATTCGAGGTTCAAGTGTAAGAGGATAGGGAATACTGGCAGACTTAGATAGACAATCTAATGGAGTTTTAAATTTAAGAGCTTTTATTGGAAGCCGATTCAGGAGATACACGGAGGTTGCAACTGCCTCCGGCCAGAAAGATTTAGGAACCTGAGATTCGATTAAAGGGCTCAAGTCATTTCAAGAATTATACAGTTTTTTCGTTCGGAAACACCGTTTTGTTAGGAGATACACGGAGGTTGCAACTGCCTCCGGCCAGAAAGATTTAGGAACCTGAGATTCGATTAAAGGGCTCAAGTCATTTCAAGAATTATACAGTTTTTTCGTTCGGAAACACCGTTTTGTTCGGGGTATGAGAACAAGAGGTTTCATGAATTAATTCTTTGGTTTTAAAGAATTGTTTCATGGATGTATTGACAAATCCCCCCCCCCCCCATTGTCGGATCGAAGGATTTGGATTTGAGTTCAGAATTGAGTTTGAATCATAGCATAAAATGTGATAAATTTTTCATAAACTTCGGCTTTGTTTCTTAAAAAATATACCCAAGTCATGCGAGTGCAATCATCCACGAATAATATAAAGTACCGAAGACCCTGCCCCCCCCTCACAGGGGCACGACCCCACAAATCAGAATGGATTAGTGAAAAAGGTGAAGCAACTTTCATATTGCTAGGTTTTGTCACACCCCGACCACGTAGAACATACAAAACGTGGCGGAAAACGTCGGGGAGTGTTGTAACAGAATTAATTGTTTCATAACCATGGCATACAAAGTTGTATTTTATTTATCAACATAAGAATTACATTGTTTTAAACAGTAAATAAAGAGTTCAGAACATAATTAAACTAAGTCTATCTTCATTTTATGTCTCTAAGGCACAGGTCCGCCCTAGTGTCACGATCATCATCCTATGCAAAAGCTCCTGAAACACATGTAAAAATAGGTACGTCAGCATAAAAATGCATGTGAGATACATAGGTTTTTGTGAAAATAGGATTCATGACTTATGTTTGAGAAAATGTTTAGTCATGAACCTTGTAATTTGCTTTGTCTTGTAAATCATTTGAAAAACGATAAGATCAGATGATATGTATAAATAAGAGAATAATGTATAGGTTAAATGTATAACCAAGTAAAATGAGTTGTATAAAGAAATTTTTTTGTAAACCAAAGTCTTGTGAAAGTTGTGTTACTTGTGTAAAATGCATAAGTCCAAATTTAATGATTTAAATAACGCTATGATATGTGATATAATACAAACACTTATATATAGGAAGTACCAGCGACGTATCCACCATGCTTGTATCATATTACTCACATCTCGTAACTTAAGTCACTTAAACAAACCACCAATGTATAAAGTTTATGTTTAAACCAATGGTCAAAAGTCCTTGTATAAGCCATGTCAAATGTTTATAAGTCCAAAAGTAGTCAAGTAATGTGTATCAAATGTTATGTATTGTAAGTAAAGTATTGTCACATAATCTAAATGTAGAAATGTACAAAACAAAGTGTTTTGAATATATCAAAAAGTTATGTTTTGCAAGGTAATGCATGTTACATTGATACAAACATTTATGTGGTAAGTTAACGCATACATTCAAGCCTTGAGACAGTCGGATAACCCTCTCAGTCAAGGTTATCAAAAGTAATGTTTTCAGATTCAGTCATTCCTTACATCCAAACAAACCCGGGATGTCAGGAATGGGATTTGTCAAGTCCTATGGTACCAGTACTTACTACCGAGCGGCGTAGCTAATGTTAATGAACGTATATAAGTCTCATTTGTGCAAACCAAATGTTATAGCAGTTGTATACATGTCATATGAAAACAATGTACTAAGTATGCTAAGTTAACATACAAAGCAGAAAAGTCATGTAAATCAATGTGCTAGCATGCTATCAGTCAACATACATAGCAGAAATGTAATGTAAAACGATGTACTAAGTATGCACACAATGGGCATATATAGCATGAAATGTAATGTAAAATGATGTACTAAGTACGCACACAATGGGCATACATAGTATGAAATGTAATGAAATCATGTACTATAATGTACTAACAAACATAGCAGGTATATGATGTGAAAACAGGAAAGCATGAAAGTAACAAGTAGGCACATGTGTTTCACCCCAAAACAGTTTGGAAAATAGTAAAAGAGGGGTCTATGTACTCACTTGAGATTGCTCAGAAGTCCTAAGATAACCACCAAGCAATTCTAGAGATCACGGAATCAAACAGCACCTAATATAGGTAACTATGTTAATAAACCGGACCTATATCGGAGGATCGGATAGAATGAGGGCTCGTAAACCAGATGAGTATTGTAACTCATGTAGTATGGTTTACCAAAGCCTACATACTAAATGAAACCTAGTCTAAGCGCTTACGACCCATTACGACCCGTTTAGGTAGCTTATGCTACTTTAACCCGTCGTTCGCGTGAAACGCGTTTGGACCGCCTAACTAGTCCTATGACAAGTAAAATATGCCTTAACATGTTTAATATTGTTGTCAAATCAGTTTAGATGTCAAAAGTTATGTCACATATGTTTAAAATGAATTTTGGCATCAAAGTGGTATTTTGGTAATTTACCTAAGGCATATAAACTACCTATCATACAACTACTTAAACGTCGTGACCATAAGGTATAACCTCGGAAGGTTATTCCCTATATACTATGGTCACCTAATGTATTTGGTCGGATCCTAATGATCGACCAAATGGTTCGGGTTCGAAGGTATAAGCGATTTATTAGATCGCTTACCCTTACGACCCTAGACAACGTGGTAATCAGTAGGCATAGTCACAAGGGACTATAACCATCGTGATTACAATCACGTTGCGAAGTTCAAATGAACTTCGCATTGACCATAAACTGGTCAATGCAAAAAGTCAAACAAAGTTTTACTTTCGGACTCGAAAAGCAATAAAAGAACGAAGGAACACTTACGAAGGGTCCCCGAATGCTAATCTAGATCAAAATAGCTCAGGTATGAAACAAAGGTTTCAACTTAGAGCACATTAGATCAGATTCTAGTGAGTTTGAAGCAAATGGGGGTGGGGTATTTATAGTTTTTCCTGAACCGTTAAGATCGTTTCTTGAATAACGTGATCGAATCTCGTGCGTACACTTGTTAGAAAGTTATGGTAACTAAAAATGGCCCCTAATGTGCTGAAAGGGCAAGTGTGGGTTTGTGGTTGTGGGTTAAACAGCTGTAATCAGCTGACTAATCGATCTTATCTGATCCGGGACCCTGACGCGGGCCGCGTAAAGTTACACATAGATCTTACGCGGGCCGCCTGGCCTGCACAGATCAGAAACATGTTTCAGAATTTACAGTTTTGGTCCCTGCACATGTTTAAGGCCATTTCCGACACTTCTAAGGCCCGTAAAGCCAACTTTAAGGCCCTAAAATGATGCCTATTCATTGTGGACATGAAACATGCTAAAAAATATGCCGGATGTTGGTTCGTTTGGTCGTACGAACACGATGTTCGCTTAATTACGACGGAATGCGCACAAGCGCGAAAAACAATCCAAAAGACGTGATGAATGGATTTTTCTCAAGCAAAACACTAAAATAAAATATTTTAGTGCTTACATAAATTTTTGTATGTCCGGGTGTATTCAGAACGTAAGTTATGCGCAAAAGTGCAAACTTGTGCACTTTTTGACACTTTTAGTCCCTGAATGACCCAAAAGTTTATTTTAGCACACCGAACCCCTCAAAGCCTATTTCTAAGCTATGTAAAGGATATTTATGGTATGTTTAACTTATGGTCATGTTCCGGAATGTCTGTTACTGTTCAAATTGGCATACTTTCGCAGTTTGTCAGGTTTAGTCCCTGTAAGCGAATTAACTTGTTTTTG
This sequence comes from Helianthus tuberosus, assembly GCA_030545235.1. Classification (NCBI taxonomy): domain Eukaryota; kingdom Viridiplantae; phylum Streptophyta; class Magnoliopsida; order Asterales; family Asteraceae; genus Helianthus; species Helianthus tuberosus. The sequence goes on from JARYGA010028708.1 coordinate 23,435, forward strand.
CCATACCAAAGCCTTTAAAACTTATTTCTAAGTTATGTAAAGGTTATTTAAGGTATGTTAAGTATATGTTGATGTTCCGGAGTATTTGTCGCATTAAACTGATTACATTTACGCACCAGTTTGCGTATAACTCTCCAGAAAGCGACATAGAGTTTGAAATTGAATAAAAGTCAAAACATGAAAAATGTAAAACACAACCAAACAAACATTGGGATCAAATAACATTGTTTTATTGATAATTTAATTGTTCACAATGATTACAAGCACAGATGTTACAGTCTCCCCTACTTGTGGAAACTTCGTCCCGAAATTTATTTAGAGGAAACTCGTGGGAAAAGATGCGGATATTTCGCCTTCATTTGATCTTCGCGTTCCCAAGTAAACTCGGGTCCACGTTTAGCTTCCCAGCGAACTTTGACCAAAGGAATGCGCTTGCGTTTAAGCCATTTGATTTCACGTTCCATGATTTCCACTGGCTTCTCAACAAATTTCAGTGTTTTACCAACACGAATTTCGTCAAGTGGTATGTGGAGGTTCTCATCAGCTAAACACCTCTTGAGATTGGACACATGAAAGGTTGGATGAACATTTCCAAGTTCAGGAGGTAACTCAAGTCTGTAGGCTACCTTTCCAATTCTTTCGACGATCTTGAATGGTCCAACGTATCTAGGTGCAAGTTTTCCTTTCTTTCCAAATCTGATCACAACTTTCCAAGGTGAGGCCTTAAGTAATACTCGATCACCGACTTGAAATTCCAAGGGCTTGCGTTTTGGATCCGCGTAACTCTTTTGACGGCTTCTAGCTGTCTGAAGGTTATCACGAACTTTCTTAATCTTGTCAGTTGTCTCTAAAATGAGGGCAGGTCCCGTAAGCTGAGCCTCGACGATCTCATTCCAGCAGACTGGTGAACGACATTTTCGACCATAGAGAGCCTCGAAAGGAGCCATTTTGATGCTGGTGTGATAACTGTTGTTGTAGGAGAATTCAATTAACGGAAGATGTGAATCCCAACTACCACCAAAATCGATCACACAAGCTCTAAGCATATCCTCCAGAGTCTAGATTGTTCTTTCAGATTGACCATCCGTTTGCGGATGATAAGCTGTGCTCAGATTAAGTTGGGTCCCCATAGCAGATTGCATGGTTCTCCAAAAATGAGAAGTGAAACGAGCATCTCTGTCAGAAATGATGTTCAAAGGAACACCATGTCGAGCTACAATTTCATCCACATAGATTTTAGCAAGTCTGTCAGCAGGAAAGTCCTCACGGATTGGCAAGAAATGTGCTGACTTGGTAAGACGATCAACGACTACCCAGATGGCATCATGACCTTTCTTTGTGCGTGGAAGTTTGGTAACAAGATCCATAGTAATGTTTTCCCATTTCCAAACTGGGATCTCTGGTTGCACCAATAAACCAGAAGGACGCTGATGTTCAACCTTAACCTTAAGACAAGTAAGGCATTTTGATACGTATAAGGCAATGTCTTTCTTCATACCAGGCCACCAATACTGAATACGAAGGTCCTTATACATTTTATCTGAGCCAGGATGAACAGAATAACGCGACTTATGGGCTTCATCCATAAGCAAGGTGCGAAGATTATCTTGGCTTGGGACCCACAAACGGTCCATGAAGTAATATGATCCATTGTCTTTCAGTTCAAGATCAGGTGTTATGTGATAGGGAAATTCCTTATCCATTAAACCTTGTGAAACACAAAATTGTTGAGCCTGAGAAATGCGTGCTTGGATATCAGATCGAGCTTGAACAACAGATTGAACACGTACACAATGAAGCTTAGTACGTTCCTTACGACTCAATGCATCGGCTACGACATTCGCCTTACCAGGATGGTAGCGAATTTCGCAGTCATAGTCGTTTAGAAGCTCAACCCAACGTCGTTGCCTCATGTTGAGTTCTTTCTGGTTGAAGATATGCTGAAGACTTTTGTGGTCCGTGAAGACCACACATTTTGTACCGTACAAATAGTGTCTCCAGATCTTTAGAGCGAAGACAACTGCACCCAACTCAAGATCATGAGTGGTGTAGTTCTTCTCATGTATCTTCAACTGCCTCGATGCATATGCTATGACTTTGTTCCTTTGCATCAGAACACAGCCAAGACCCAGTTTAGATGCATCGCAATAAACGACGAAATCATCATTGCCCTCAGGCAAAGTCAGAACAGGCGCGTCGCAAAGTTTCTGCTTCAAGTGTTGAAAAGCTTCCTCTTGCTTGAATCCCCAATCAAAGGGCTTGTTCTTCTGAGTTAGAGCAGTTAGAGGAACTGCAATCTTTGAGAAGTTCTCAATGAAGCGGCGGTAATAACCCGCTAGACCAAGAAATGAACGAACCTCAGTAGGGGTAGTAGGCGTATCCCAATCCTTGATCGCACTGATCTTGGAGGGGTCTACATGAATACCTTGTTCGTTGATAATATGTCCTAAAAATTGAACTTCTTTAAGCCAGAATTCGCCCTTGGAGAATTTGGCAAAAAGTTGCTCTTTCTTTAGGAGTTCCAAAGTAAGATGAAGATGTTGCTCGTGATCAGCTCGGGTCTTAGAGTAAATCAAGATGTCGTCAATAAAAACAATGAAGAACTGATCCAAATAAGGTTTGCAGACCCTATTCATTAAGTCCATGAAAACAGCAGGAGCATTAGTCAAACCGAATGGCATGACTGTGAATTCATAATGCCCATAACGAGTGCGGAACGCTGTCTTGGGAATATCTTCTTCATGCACCCGAAGTTGATGATATCCGGAACGTAGATCAATCTTCGAAAAATAAGAAGCGCCCTGCAATTGATCAAAGAGATTGTCTATACGCGGTAGGGGATATCGATTCTTGATGGTAAGCTTGTTAAGCTCACGATAATCGATACACATCCAAAAGGATCCATCCTTCTTCTTGACAAAAAGAACGGGAGCACCCCAGGGTGAAAAGCTAGGACGGATAAAACCTTTGTCAGAGAGCTCCTGAAGCTGCTTAGACAACTCTTGCATCTCAGATGGTGCAAGACGATATGGAGCTCTGGCAATAGGATTTGCACCAGGTACGAGATCAATACAGAACTCGACTTGGCGTGCTGGGGGTAGACCAGGTAACTCTTCAGGGAAAACTTCAGAATAATCCCGAACGACAGGAATATCTGAAATAGACTTACCCTTGCCTTTATCTGCTATAACATGAGCTAAGAAGGCCACATAGTTCTTTCGGAGATACTTTCGAGCTTTAAAACAAGACATGAGTTTGAGACCACCGGCAGGCTTCTCACCACGAACCTGTAGGATCTCACCTGTTGAAAGCGGCACACGAACAATCTTTTCAGAACAAACTATCTCTGCGCAATGCTTAGATAACCAATCCATACCCACTATAACGTCGAAGCTTCCAAGTTGCATTGGCGTGAGATCAATAGGAAAAAGATGGTCGTTAAGGTTTAATTGGCAGTTGTGAAGAACAAAATCAAGAACAATGGGTTCACCACTAGCAACCTCTACTGTCAAAGGTTTACCTAGTTTCGTTCTAGACACGCGAAGCAATGGCTCAAAAGATAAAGACACAAAACTCTTATCGGCACCCGAATCAAAGAGAACAGATGCAGGCTGATTATTAATAAAGAACGTACAGTTCACCACTTCATTGTCTGCTTGTGCCTCTTGAGCATTCATATTGAAGACTCGACCTCGAGCCGGAGCTTGATTTTGATTTGGATTCTGGTTCTGGTTGGCAAGTCTTAGGCACCGGTTCCTGTAGTGGGTCAGATCCCCACAATTGTAGCACGAATCAGGAGGAAAATGAGGTCGTGCAGCTTGACCATGTTGCTGAGCAAGAGGCTGAGCAACTTGTTGGGCTTGGTTCTGAACTGCCTGGTTCTGGTTAACAGGAATGCGACAAGTAGCGGCAAGATGACCAGATCTTCCGTAGTTGGTGCACTGACGACACTGGAGGTGTGGTGGATGATGGCCGTTACACCTGTTGCACAAAGGTGCATTGCCAAAATAAGGCTTCTTGGCTAGTGGCTGCGCAGGCTGATTTGGTGCAGCTTGGGCCTGTGCAGTAACGCCATAGTTTTGGAAAGCCTTTCGCTTCCTAGACCCTCCAGAATTCTTTCCCTTCTTGTTTTGACCTTTCTTGCTATCTTCCTTATCAGACGCCTGCTTCTTACCCTTGTCACCCTTTTTGTGCCGCTTCCCCTTTCGAACCTGCGACTCAGTCAATGTCGCTGCTAACTCGATCGCCTGATGGAGTGTGGCAGGGTTACTACCAGTAATGATGTCTTGCACTGAGTCAGGTAGGCCGTCGATGTATCTTTCGATAGCCTTGTCAAGTGGGGTAACCATAGTTGGGCAAAGCAGACTCAACTCCTCAAACCTATCAGTATAAGCCCTGTGCTCGCCACTGTCTTGTTTCAAGTCCTCAAACTCTTTCTCCAACGCTCGCTGTTCATGACGAGGACAGAATTCCCTCATCATAAGGGCCCTAAGTTCAGCCCAAGTTTGTGCTAGAGCAACTTCTGCATCACGGTCTCTCATAACCCCATTCCACCATGTGAGAGCCCTCTTCTGAAACACACTCGAAGAAAACTCGACCTTGCGATTGTCAGGACACTGCACGTGGCGAAAAGTATTCTCAATGCTCTCGAACCATTGAAGAAGCCCAGTCGCTCCCTCAGAACCACTAAACTTGAGTGGTTTAGCCGAGTTAAAATCCTTGTATTTGCATGGAGCATTGTTATTGTTGTTGGCTTGGTGCCATTGAGCAAAGAGATTTGGGAATTGAGCAGCCATCTGCTGCGCAATGATTTCTGCCAGTTCGGCAGTCGCTATCTGGTTTTCGCGTCGAGGAGGCATTCTAAAAGAGGAAAACATGAAAGGAAACGAGTGAGATGATTGGATGAAGAAAATGAGATGAAACAAAATTAACAAAAGAAAAGATGGTGGTCATTTGTCCGCATTACCAAGCGAACAAACGACACACAGTGACTAATCAAAGTAAATGGATCAAAAATAATGTATTGCGAAGACATGCTCGCCTATAAGTGAACACTCATCCCAAGAATTCCCAGGTAAGCACAACTGGTCTCGCGTCTGATGAGATATATACGAAGTGCTTGCCTAGACAGAAAACCCAGAATACAGGCATTCACTCTTCCAGTTTGCACGTGTTCACATTATTTAAAACCCAAAACTTTGACGAGATTTTGAAAACTCAAAAGCATAAAGCCAAAATTTTAGTCAAACTGGAAGGGTTCAAAACGTTACAAAAGAGGGTTCAAAACCTTGTAATAAATCATTCAAAAACAGAAGATTGTTTTTCAAAAATCGTTTCGGAAAATTTGGTTTTTGTTTTGATAATCACCTAAGGATAGGTGATGTGCATGTTTTAAGATCTAAACACAAGATAACTTGTGTTAGGGTCCTAGAAAGGTTATAGTCTAGGTTAAAGCATTACTAATAACCTAATTCCCTATAACCATTGTCTCTGATACCAACTCTTCTGTCACACCCCGACCACGTAGAACATACAAAACGTGGCAGAAAACGTCGGGGAGTGTTGTAACAGAATTAATTGTTTCATAACCATGGCATACAAAGTTGTATTTTATTTATCAACATAAGAATTACATTGTTTTAAACCGTAAATAAAGAGTTCAGAACATAATTAAACTAAGTCTATCTTCATTTTATGTCTCTAAGGCACAGGTCCGCCCTAGTGTCACGATCATCATCCTATGCAAAAGCTCCTGAAAACACATGTGAAAATAGTCAGCATAAAAATGCCTGTGAGATACATAGGTTTTTGTGAAAATAGGATTCATGACTTATGTTTGAGAAAATGTTTAGTCATGAACCTTGTAATTTGCTTTGTCTTGTAAATCATTTGAAAAACGATAAGATCAGATGATATGTATAAATAAGAGAATAATGTATAGGTTAAATGTATAACCAAGTAAAATGAGTTGTATAAAGAAAATTGTTTGTAAACCAAAGTCTTGTGAAAGTTGTGTTACTTGTGTAAAATGCATAAGTCCAAATTTAATGATTTGAATAATGCTATGATATGTAATATAATACAAACACTTATATATAGGAAGTACCAGCGACGTATCCACCATGCTTGTATCATATTACTCACATCTCGTTACTTAAGTCACTTAAACAAACCACCAATGTATAAAGTTTATGTTTAAACCAATGGTCAAAAGTCCTTGTATAAGACATGTCAAATGTTTATAAGTCCAAAAGTAGTCAAGTAATGTGTATCAAATGTTATGTATTGTAAGTAAAGTATTGTCACATAATCCAAATGTAGAAATGTACAAAACAAAGTGTTTTGAATATATCAAAAAGTTATGTTTTGCAAGGTAATGCATGTTACATTGATACAAACATTTATGTGGTAAGTTAACGCATACATTCAAGCCTTGAGACAGTCGGATAACCCTCTCAGTCAAGGTTATCAAAGTAATGTTTTCGGATTCAGTCATTCCTTACATCCAAACAAACCCGGGATGTCAGGAATGGGATTTGTCAAGTCCTATAGTACCAGTACTTACTACCGAGCGGCGTAGCTAATGTTAATGAACGTATATAAGTCTCATTTGTGCAAACCAAATGTTATAGCAGTTGTATACATGTCATATGAAAACAATGTACTAAGTATGCTAAGTTAACATACAAAGCAGAAAAGTCATGTAAATCAATGTGCTACCATGCTATCAGTCAACAGACATAGCAGAAATGTAATGTAAAACGATGTACTAAGTATGCACACAATGGGCATATATAGCATGAAATGTAATGTAAAATGATGTACTAAGTACGCACACAATGGGCATACATAGTATGAAATGTAATGAAATCATGTACTATAATGTACTAACAAACATAGCAGGTATATGATGTGAAAACAGGAAAGCATGAAAGTAACAAGTAGGCACATGTGTTTCACCCCAAAACAGTTTGGAAAACAGTAAAAGAGGGGTCTATGTACTCACTTGAGATTGCTCAGAAGTCCTAAGATAACCACCAAGCAATTCTAGAGATCACGGAATCAAACGGCACCTAATATAGGTAACTATGTTAATAAACCGGACCTATATCGGAGGATCGGATAGAATGAGGACTCGTAAACCAGATGAGTATTGTAACTCATGTAGTATGGTTTACCAAAGCCTACATACTAAATGAAACCTAGTCTAAGCGCTTACGACCCATTACGACCCGTTTAGGTAGCTTATGCTACTTTAACGCGTCGTTCGCGTGAAACGCGTTTGGACCGCCTAACTAGTCCTATGACAAGTAAAATATGGCTTAACATGTTTAATATTGTTGTCAAATCAGTTTAGATGTCAAAAGTTATGTCACATATGTTTAAAATGAATTTTAGCATCAAAGGGGTATTTTGGTAATTTACCTAAGGCATATAAACTACCTATCATACAACTACTTAAACGTCGTGACCATAAGGTATAACCTCGGAAGGTTATTCCCTATATACTATGGTCACCTAATGTATTTGGTCGGATCCTAATGATCGACCAAATGGTTCGGGTTCGAAGGTATAAGCGATTTATTAGATCGCTTACCCTTACGACCCTAGACAACGTGGTAATCAGTAGGCATAGTCACAAGGGACTATAACCATCGTGATTACAATCACGTTGCGAAGTTCAAACGAACTTCGCATTTACCATAAACTGGTCAATGCAGAAAGTCAAACAAAGTTTGACTTTCGGACTCGAAAAGCAATAAAAGAACGAAGGAACACTTACGAAGGGTCCCCGAATGCTAATCTAGATCAAAATAGCTCAGGTATGAAACAAAGGTTTCAACTTAGAGCACATTAGATCAGATTCTAGTGAGTTTGAAGCAAATGGGGGTGGGGTATTTATAGTTTTTCCCGAACCGTTAAGATCGTTTCTTGAATAACGTGATCGAATCTCGTGCGTACACTTGTTGGAAAGTTATGGTAACTAAAAATGGCCCCTAATGTGCTGAAAGGGCAAGTGTGGGTTTGTGGTTGTGGGTTAAACAGCTGTAATCAGCTGACTAATCGATCTTATCTGATCCGGGACTCTGACGCGGGCCGCGTAAAGTTACACATAGATCTTACGCGGGCCGCCTGGCCTGCACAGATCAGAAACATGTTTCAGAATTTACAGTTTTGGTCCCTGCACATGTTTAAGGCCATTTCCGACACTTCTAAGGCCCGTAAAGCCAACTTTAAGGCCCTAAAATGATGCCTATTCATTGTGGACATGAAACATGCTCAAAAATATGCCGGATGTTGGTTCGTTTGGTCGTACGAACACGATGTTCGCTTAATTACGACGGAATGCGCACAAGCGCGAAAAACGATCCAAAAGACGTGACGAATGGATTTTTCTCAAGCCAAACACTAAAATAAAATATTTTAGTGCTTACATAAATTTTTGTATGTCCGGGTGTATTCAGAACGTAAGTTATGCGCAAAAGTGCAAACTTGTGCACTTTTTGACACTTTTAGTCCCTGAATGACCCAAAAGTTTATTTTAGCACACCGAACCCCTCAAAGCCTATTTCTAAGCTATGTAAAGGATATTTATGGTATGTTTAACTTATGGTCATGTTCCAGAATGTCTGTTACTGTTCAAATTGGCATACTTTCGCAGTTTGTCAGGTTTAGTCCCTGTAAGCGAATTAACTTGTTTTTGCCATACCAAAGTCTTTAAAACTTATTTCTAAGTTATGTAAAGGTTATTTAAGGTATGTTAAGTATATGTTGATGTTCCGGAGTATTTGTCGCATTAAACTGATTACATTTACGCACCAGTTTGCGTATAACTCTCCAGAAAGCGACATAGAGTTTGAAATTGAATAAAAGTCAAAACATGAAAAATGTAAAACACAACCAAACAAACATTGGGATCAAATAACATTGTTTTATTGATAATTTAATTGTTCACAATGATTACAAGCACAGATGTTACAGGTTTGAATGGTTGTCGATGGCATTTAGCACGAAGACAGGTTTCACAATATATTTTTCCATTTGAAGGGAAGAGTTTTGGAAACAAAAGGTGCGAATAACCATGGGATGGGTGTCCCAAACGGTTTTCAGTTCCATGAGCCAACATCACAGTACCCTGTTGAGCCACTTCATCCACGTAGTACAATCCTTGGCGCTCAGTACGACATCCAATAATCACACCCGTCCTGATATCCTGTAGGATGCAGAAAGTAGGGTGCATTAGTACCGTGCAATTCAATTCTTTGGTAATATGACTAATTGAGAGCAATTTGTGTGATAATGACGGAACATAGAGGCAATTTGATAATTTCATAGTTGGTGAAATTTCAATTACTCCTCCTCCTTTCAGTTGCATCGTTCCGTTGTTTGCTGTATGGATCTGAGTTTTTTGAGGTTGGGTCATTGAACATATGTCTAATGGTTCAAACGTCATGGTATCGGTGGCACCGGAATCAAATATCCAAGAACTGTTTTTTTCATGATTAATCGCCATATTCTCTTTCTTGACACAGAATATGACAGATATGCATTTTTTAAACGTTGTCGTTACGGATAGAACAGCTGACCAGCGTATATATTAAATATGCTGGACACTTGAACTTGCGTTCAAGATTTATCAACTACGCCGGGAACAAATATCCTGGGTAACTTAAATTCGCCCAAAAAAACACCAGGCAACTCGAACTCGCGTTCAAGATTATCAAAAGATACGCCAGGCAACTCGAACTCACGTTCAAGATTTGAATTCGCCTAAAAAAACACCAATTCCGCTGAGTTCGTAAATCTGCTGGTTGTATTTGTTCAGTACATGTGTACCAATTGGGGTTTTAATTACGCAGTCAACACCCGATTATCACTCAACACCCTTTATCGATTAGAGAAATCTAGAGAGAGACTTAAAAAACAGCGGCGTATTTGGAATACTAGAGAGAAAAAAACCACTGGTGCTCTTATCAACACACACTCCTCCGATTACGGTGACACGGATCCAGCGGCAACGATGATGATGTTGCAGTTGCGTGATGGGTTTGTTGAATCAGAGGATGCGGCAACGGAACCGGCGGCAGCGGCGAAATATCCGTCGGTTTTAGGGTTTTAGGATTTTGATGGGCGGCGGCTAACTGTTGTTTAGGTCTGTTTATAGACTTCTAGGGTTGTCTTGGTTGAAGTTGTTGAAGAACAGTGGCGAAACTGATTCAATACCACTGAACAGGTTGGATGAAGATCTGAGTTGAGCAGATTTGGTTGAGAACTTTACCGGAAAATGAAGAACTTCGTCTGATTGGTAATCTCTGGTAATTTTTTCGAGTTTGATTTTGTTTTCGGTCTCTTTGGTTTGGGATTGGTTGTAGATAATGAGCAAAGTGTTCTAGGATCAGAAACACTGCTCTGATACCATGTTGTTTGGTAGAGAATAATCTCAGATTTGGGTTTGAATTGTATTGAAAAAATTGTATTGTACAAGAATTAGGGTTGCACAAAGATAGGGGTTATATAGACCACCATATTACACACTAGCCCCTATACTATCTGATTCCTTCTTTCCGACAGGTATTTGGGAATTTTAATGGAGTTTGTTATTCAGAGGAAAGGAAGAATACAGGTTTTGACGCGGTTTGTGCTAATGATTTTAATAACTTCATTGCTCAAACTAGGTTAGAAGAATTTTCCATGTAAGGGAGAAGATTTACTTTTTGCAAAAGTTGGAACAAAAAGATGAAGATGTGTAAGATAGATAGATTTTTGGCATGTAATAATTTTGTGAATGAGTGGCTAGGAGCATGTTGTTCCATGCTACCCAGGTTTTTATCTGATCATGCTCCGATTGGTTTGGCAACTACTCTGGATTTTGGTCCGATACCCTTTTGGTTTTTTTAACTCGTGGTTGGATAGACCTAGGTTGGAGGCGGTGATAGTATATACCTCGTGGTTGGATAGACCTAGGGTGGAGGAAGTGATAACACAGCTTTTATATGCTAATGACTCTTTGTTAGTAGGGAAGTGGAACCGTGAAAATTTGCTAAATATGTTCAGATTACTAAGGTGCTTCCATCTAGTGGTGATGGAGAATGCGGAATCTATGGGGTGTAGAATGTGGGAATTACCTTGTTCATACTTGGGGTTGGCAATGGGTGCGAACAATCAATAGTTGGCGACCCGTGTTGGAAACTTTGATTAGCGTTTATCACTTTGGAAGGTAGACTTACTTTATTAAAATATGTGATGGAAACGCTTCTAACATATTATTGCTTCATTTTTAAAGCCCCTTGTAAGGTGATCGAGCAATTATAGGCGAAAAGGAGAAGTTTTTTTGGGTGTCAATGATGAAAAAAATAAAATGGCGTGGTTAGTTGGGAAAAAATGCGGTTCCAAAAGATTTGGGGGGGGAGGTATTACTCTGTTGAGGGGTGCTAATATAGCTTTATTACTAAATGGTGGTGGAGATTTAAGAAAGACCTGAATGCTTTATGGAGGAGCGTAACAGGGGCGATACACTTTTCTAATGGGTTGGGTAATTCTATACCATGCAATTCAAACATGGCTGGAACATGGAAAGTTATACCAAATTTCGAAAAGGAAGTAAGGAAAGTTAACATTGATATGGCAGATTTAATTGAAGGTGTGTTAGGAAAAGGGGATGAAATTAGATTTTGGGTAGATAGGTGGTTGATTAGAGAGTAATTGATATTAATATTTCCAAGGTTATTTGCTTTTGAAGAGGATAAAAGTTGTGAAGTTAGTGAATGTTATGAGACGGAAAATGATGACATAATTTGGAAGTGGAGGTGAAGTAGAGAGCTTTCGACGCAAGGAGAGCATAAAGAGTTCGACGAATTACGGGTATTGCTTCAACAGGTTCGTTTAACACAAATGAGGGATAGTTGGAAATGGAGTAGTGAATCTGATGGTTTGTTTTCTGTTTGTTCAATGAAACAAATATTATTCAAACATAAGCGATTTAAAGCGAGTTTTGTAGTGAAGTGAACAATTGGGTGCCGTAAAAGTTGAACACTTTCATGCGGAAATCGGTAAAAGATAGAATTCCTACATTATCTCGGGCCTTGCTAGAAGAAATATAAATGTGGGCTCGACTCATTGTAGACTGTGTGGTGAATCGGAGGAAGACAATGAGCATTTACTAACGGCGTGTCGAGTTGCAATGGAGGTATGGCATTTTATTGGTGGGCGGTGTAAAATTCCGGAAATCTTTGTGTTTTCGGTCAAGGACGTCATAAAGGCTCATGTACACATCGATATGGATAGGAGGAGAAAAAAGGTATTACAAGCGATTATTTTCACGACAGCATGGTGTATATGGTGAATGAAGGAATAAGGTTATATTTTCTAATTAGTTGGTTGATATGGCGAAAATTAAGGAGGATATAAAGTCGGTTGGGTATTTATGAATAAAGAAAAGATCGGTTTTTTGAAATATTATATGGAAGGATGATATGTGCCCACTACTCCATGTTCATGCAAGCCACGATTTCCATTATAGTTCATGTTTTGTTTGTTTACTTTTGCAAGTGTCTAAGTAATAGGGTTAGTGGGGTTTAACCATTTAGTCCATGTTTTATTAATTCCGTTTGTAATTATGCCTATAAAAAGGCATCTGTGTTAGTGTTTGATTATGAATGAACAGAAATAAATTAGTCACTTCCAAAAATCTCTAAATTCTCTCAAGTTCTTATCTATTTTCTTTGGATCAATTGGTTAACGATTTGGTTCGTATCAAAGGATTGGTGTAGTTTTTCTTTGTAATTGTGTGTTGGTTGGGACTCTAGTGTCTTGATAGTTGCCGTGTTTTAATGAAACGAGTTGTTCGAAAAAAGAAACCAAATAGTTGAACAATAATCCGATTTCGTAGGCATTAAAAGGCTAGTTAGCTGAGGGGGGGTCATTCACAACTATTTGGATGGGATATCCTTTTCCTTTTGACCAGATTGAAAACGAGACAATACACACATCATTGGACCATATATGATTAACGTTTCTTTACATTTTATGATATTTGGTCATCATGTTCCCATTCGTTGTAATTATCAGTGTCTCGTCTCAACGTTATATTTTCCATGCACGTTTCGATACGCCCTCTCACTATAAATTTTCAAACCTCTAATTCATAACAAAAAACATGATTACAATAAATAGTTTAATAGTTCATAACTATTATAATGATCTCAACCTAAAATATTCAAACCCCTAATTCATAATAATATAACTAGTAGGGTGCCCGCGCGATGCGGCGGGGCGACACTTTGTATTGCGACACTCGTTTCTGGAAGTTTTCTTATCCGTATAATATTTATGATAACATTTTTGTGGTGGATATATGTCATAAGTGTTACACATATGTAAAGTTTCATTTTTTTATAAAAATTAATAATCAAAAGACAAAAAATATTGTTTTTTTTTTAAATTAATAATCAAAAGATAAAAAAATAAAAGATAAGTTGTTATAATTGTAAAGTATATTTATTTTATTAGTTAAATTATAAAGTATAATTTTATTCTTTAAAGTTCATAACTTTTTTTAAAATATCCACATGTACTCATCCAATAAACTTTAAGTTTAAAATTTCCGTTCTTATAAAAATAAAAAATAGTATTTGACTCATAAGTACATTTTAGACCTTTAACTTAAATTGTTAAATTTCGTTTTTTACAGATATAAAAAATTTATATTTTTATAAAATTTCAAGAACTGTTTTTATAAAAAAAATAGGATGTTAAGAGTTTATATCTTTAATAACATTATATCATACTAAGTTCAGATTTTTAGTTCCTAACTAATCTTATCCATATGAGTCTTATTTTAACTTATAATCCCTAAAAATATGCAACACAATCTACTATGAATCTAGTCAAGTTGGTAAAGAATTGTTTTGAAACTAACTAATATTATCTATAACAATATAGTTGAACTTATCATTCCTAAAAATTTGCAACACAATTATTATTTAGGAAAATTGGTTTTTAATAAACCAACCTTGGTCCCGTTGGTAAATAATAAATCTTACTTATGTTTTAAATATCCACATGGTACTTGTCCAATAAACCTTAAGTTTAAAAATTTTTTTATAAAAAATAAAAAATAGTAGTTGACTCGTAAGTACATTTTACACATTTAACTTTAATTGTTAAATTTTGTTTATATATATATATAAAAATTGTATTTTTATAAAATTTTAAAAACATTTTTTATAAAAAATAGGATGTTAAGAGTTTATATCTTAATTAGCTTTATATCATAGTAAGATCAGTTTTTTTGTTTAGATTTAAAGTTCATTACTTTATTATTTTTTAATTAAGAAACACAAATTATTAGATTAATATCCAAGAATAACTGCAATATTTTATAATTTCAGCTTGACTATATTTAACTGCAATATCTATTTATTCCAACTTTAGGATATTAACTTATATAAGTTCAGTTGACTTGTAAATTTAGGATACTAACTTTATTTTGAACTTTATTAATATGGTCAATAATTGCATTATATTAACACCAAAAATAAAGTTCAAATATAAAATAAACTTTATTCATATGTCTAGATCAAATATAACAACTGAAAATGAAAAAAAAACCATAAAAACACTTGATAGATTTCATATTAGACTGCATGAAATTTGTTTCGCTTCTGAATTGACACTCGGGGTATTTTTAATCGGGTTTTCTGGTTTGTGCTTGAATCAGCAGTATCTTCTAATTCCCCTTCTTTGTCATTATCCTCATAATCGTCTAAATTAATAACCTCACTCCATTTTCATTCAGAGAGTCTTTTGGATCTCTTCCTTTGAGTCTCAAACTTCTGATCTTTAAAAAGGACAAAAATTGAATACAAAAGTTAAAAAAGGATTAAATAAACCTTAAAATTACATCCTCACTAAATTCACGTTGAAGATTAGACTTGTATGGACTAAACATTACACCATAAGAAATAATATCAACACCTTTATCACCATCATCCTGCAATAAAACACGCATATAATAACATAACGAACATGTTAATATGAAAGATATACGCAAAAATAATACTTAAAAACCAGCAAAATCAATACCTTAGAAGCTTGTTCGACAACTGGATTGTTTAAATTGGCATGTTCATCATGCAACTGAATCTGAAAAATCAAATAAGTTAACATTCACAAAAAAGTAAATAAAAGAAAACAATTATTCACTATTGTGATATAACATAACTGACCTTAGAATTTTCAATCTCACATGCTTGGTTTTTCGCAACAATTGAATTCAGAACTAGATCCATTTTTAACTTTGTTTAGCAATAGATATAGGGGTGTCCTGCTATGTATTTATAGTAGTAACTATAGAAGTGCATTAGGGTTTAATTTTAGATTTGCCACCCCTTTATTTAGGAAGTTTATTGTGGTTAGTTTTAAATTTTTATAAGATATATCTAAGTACAGATATTAGGCAGTTTTAATAAAATAAAATGTGACACATAATATCTTCATTTTATGTTACGGTACTTTTAACTCTTTTTGTTTTTGTTTCCATAGATGGAGCCCATCTTTGTAGATTAGGCGCATTAGATCACATGTATTAATTACTTGTACATTAAAGCATTATCGATTTGTACCTTTTAATTCGTGCGTCGATATTGAACAAGACAACTACCGAAACGTCGACAAAAATGTGTATGTCGTCATGCTATCTTTGGATTTTTTTTAAACAGTATAGTTTATAAGATATGCCAAGAATACATAAAAAAATTAAAGCTTGTAGTGAAGGGGTGAATTGTAACTAATTATATATAATTTTGTTAAAACCTTGGGGATTTAAGTGTAATAAGTTTAGGGGCTAAAAAATAAATACTATTTAAAAGACTAAACTACCCTCGTTTTTGGGGTCTTTCTATAAATAAAATGGGGGAATAGTTCTTATTTTTTTTAGTATCTTAAAATACCCCTTCCTCATGCATTATAATATACTATAGATAATAATTTGGCGGTTAGGACGTAAGTTTACTAGTTTCATATGTAAATTATTCAAACAAAAATGTAAAAGTAATGATTGAATTTCAAAATTAACAAATCCAGTTGCTATAAAACTAATTATGCTAAATAAAAATTAATATTGGAAATTTATAAAAGGTTAAAACGATATAAAATGAAATTTAAAATAAGCCATAAAAGAGTATATCTATAATAAAAGAAACCATTGGGGGACACATGTCACCCCTTGGTTAAGCCACATCAGCCATCCACGTGGCATATCTCTTAAGCCAGTATTGGAGAGGCTTATAATGTACGTTTCAAGTACTCTCTCTATCTCTCTCTCAATCAAAAACCCTAATCTAAACATGTAATTCAACTTTCGCAATTAATCCTTGCCACATTCATCTATCATTCATCTACATCGATTTCTTCTTAATATCAGATGAGACCAATTGAATTGGAGTTTTCTTATTGATTCTCTCATTTGATTGAATGTTGTTATAATCAAGAATCCTCACCGCCTATGGCTCACTTTTATCTTCACAGCAAACCCCTAAGACGCCACTGATTCACCAGCCTCTTCCTCTTCCATAGCTTAATCTCTCTTCTCTTTGGATTTCAGTCAACAATCGACGGAAGTTCTTCGTTTTTTTGGTCTTTATTGCTTGATTTTGCTCTTTAGGTATTGTTCTTGATCTCATTTTGTATGGTTATTTGATCCAATTTTGTATAATTGTTCAAATTCGTTGCAGGTTTCAAGACTCTAAATCGACGGTAATCTCTATTTAGTGGTTCGATTATTCTATTTTGTTGTTTGATTCGTCTGATTTCGTCAATTGTTTAATGTTAGTTAGGTTTTTAATCGACGATTTTATGATCGATTATGGATTTGCACGATATGGCTGGGACAACCAAAAGAAGTCTATGGTGAGTATTCAAGTTATTTATCATATTAAACCATGTTGATAACTTTACTTTTAATCGTTTATTATTGTTGAGATTGGTCGTATATAATTTTGATCTTCCTTTTATGTGAACATTGGTTGTTTTGCTCTGTTTTTAACTACCCGGAGAAGTACGCAATCATAAGAACTTTAGACGAAAGGAAGTTCAATGTGACTGATTTAGCGAGTGACACTTTTGATGCACATTAATTAATAGGTTTGTAGGGATCCAAGATGGGGCCGTTGCTTTGAAAGTTTTAGTGAAGATCCTAATATCGTACGAGAAATGATTGAGATCATACCAGGACTTAAAGGGGGATTCCTATTAATGGTCGAAAAGGTGTTCCTTTTGTTAATGGACAGTAAGTTTTCAAGAAGTTGTTTCCACGTCTCAAGTGCTTTTTTGGTCTGATCGAATGTTTCTTTTTGTTTATGCGTTAAATTATTGTTTGGTGTTATAGAACAAAGATTGCAGCTTCGGCCAAACACTTTGTTGGCGATGGTGGAATGACAAGAGGCATCAACGAGAACGATACAGTCATAGATTTTCATAGTTTGTTGAGCATTCATATGCCGCCTTATTATGATGCAGTTAGGAAGGGTGTTGCAACCATCATGGTTTCTTACTCTAGCTGGAATAGAGTCAAAATGCATAGAAGCAAAGAACTTATAACTAGATTCCTCAAGAACATTCTCAAATTCAGATTAAAACTGATCACCTTTATGCATCTTTAATCACAAGATTTTACTTTTGTTTACAAAAATAAAGAATCTTTAATGTTTTCTTGAATGTTTTCAAGGGATATGTGATATCAGATTTTCAAGGTATTGACAAGATGACCGATCCACCTCATGTTAACTACACTTGGTCTATACAAGAAAGTCTTGGTACTGGCATAGACATGGTTAGTTTAATTCTATTTATAATGTGCAAACACATTTTTTAATTTAATTGTGGGTGTGTTTAAGTTTCTTGTTGTGTCAAACTGTTGCAGGTCATGGTTGGGTACAACTACTTTGAGTTTATCGACGGGCTAACCTATCTCGTTAACAACAATTATATCCCAATGAGTCAGATTGATGATGCAGTAAAAAGAACTTTACGGGTGAAGTTTGTGATGGGGCTGTTTGAAAATCTGTTAACTGATTTAAGCATGGGAAATACCTTGGAGAACAGGTTAAGACCGATCGGTTTTCTTTGTATGATCAAGCAATATATGAACCGATATTTTGACATCTTTTTTACTGATAATTAAACAAGGTCACCGAGATTTGGCTAGGGAAGCAGTAAGGAAATCTTTGGTCTTGCTAAAGAACGGAAAATCTATTGATCAGCCAATGCTTCCCCTGCCTAAAAAATCGACAAAGATCTAGGCAGCCGGTACTCATGTTGATAACATTGGCAATTGACTGGACCATTGAATGGCATGGGGAAAGTGGTAATATTACTAAAGGTGTGCATCATGTGTCACAAGCTGAACTATATAACTTTTTTTTTATGTTAACAATTAACAAGAGGTTTGCATTCTGTGTTACCAAGGGCTTTGGGCCCACTTTCTTGGGCCCCAAAATTCTTAAAAAAATATATATGTAGGTAATATGGGCTTCGGGATTATTCTAGAAGAATCATCATAGGATTGAAAGCAAAAAAAAATTTTGACAAAAAGTTTCTCAATTTACTATCCGCTTGGGGTCCCAAAAAAACCTTGAGTCTGTCCTGATTGGCTGATTCTCTTGACAAAAGTTGGTTAATATTAAGTAAAATAGTAGAAATACAATCTTTTTATTGCATGGAGTATAACCCACATAAAAATAACTATCTTTCTTGATGTTAACAACAGGTACAACCATTTTATCTGCTGTGAAAAACGCGGTTGACCCGGCAACAGAAATTGTATATGTAGAGAATCCGACTCCTGATTTCATGAAGTCCAACAATTTCTCATATGCCATTGTGGTAACCGGGGAGTATCCGTACTCAGAGTCTTCTGGAGATAACCAGAACCTAACTATACAAGAACCTGGACCAACAACCATTGTGAATGTATGTGAGTCGGTGAAGTGTGTGGTGGTGCTAATGCCAGACAAGCCTGTAGTGATCGAACCATATGTTTCTAGCATGGACGCATTATTGGCTGCATGGCTTCCAGGGAGTGAAGGCCAAGCTGTGACTGATGTTTTGTTCGGAGATTATGGCTTCAAGGGTAAACTTGTGCATACTTGGTTCAAGACTGTTGATCAACTTCCGATGAACGTTTATGACCCATTTTACCCGTTTGGATATGGGCTCACAACTAAACCTACCAAAGGATTTTAGAGGTGCCTGGTGAGCATTTTAAGGAATTTTTAGAGTACATTATTAAATCATTACAATATTTTTACTTTGGTGTTTTTTTATTTTTAATCAAAACAATTCTTTGAACACATATTATTTTTTGCATATAAATATTAGAGGGTGATCCTATATAGTATACTAGGTTAATGCCCGCGTTAAATGCGGGTTCAAAAAAGCACGGAAGCTTAAAGCGAGGAGGAGCCTGAGCAGATCGAAAGGGGGAGCAGATAGAGCTGTTAGAGAAAAGGGAGAGTCTGTGATTGCTAACAATGTCAAAGACTTATGAAAGACTCAGAGAGAAGACATAAAGCTATGAGATTGACTGCAGTAATATCCAAGGGGGAGTCTGTGAATGCATATGTCTATCGCTTTCATCAATCACGTATTGTAGATGAATCAAATGTCACAAGACCAGTGCTGAAATGGGAAAAAGACAAAGTTGATACATGTTGAAGCCCATCCGAACGGATGGAAAATATGTGCATTCGGACGGATGGAGGATATACATATCCGGATCATGAAGTTAGTTGTTTAGTCCATTCGTCCTGATGGAGTCCATCCGCTAGCATAAGCCATCCGGATGGGGGTTGCCTATAAATAGAGGTCTAGGATATTGACATTTATAACTTTTGGGTAACTTTGAGGCAAAGCTCTGCCTGTTTGATTTCTCGTTGTATACACTGTCAAATCAGTAATCGAAATCATTATTAATTACATCTTCGTCATCTGTCCACACACGTGATTGGATTCCGCACATATCACGTGCCAGTTCGCATTCAACGGTCAAGGAATTCAACAAGATCCTGAATTTCACAATTTTTGCCCTCAAGATTAGAAGACATTATCTCTACGGTAGTAAGTTTATCATCTTCACAGATCATAAGAGTTTAAGGTATGTTTTCGGGTAAAAGGAATTAAACATGAGGCAAAGACGTTGGATGACAATCCTTAGTGACTATGATTGTGATATCCAATACCACGCAGGAAAAGCTAACATAGTAGCTGATGCTTTAAGTCGAAAGTATCATGAGAAGCCAAAAAGGGTAAGTGCACTCAGACTAAACCTGCAAATAGATTTAAATGAACAATGGAAAAAGATACAGGAAACAACAATTAAGGATGATGCTAAAGGATTGAAAAGAATGATTAAATAATTAGAAAAAGGAGCAGATGGAATTTGTAGACTCCATAAGAAAAGAATTTGGGTACCTATCCAAGGGACCCTACGAAACCGAATTCTTGAAGAAGCTCATAAATTTAAGTATACGATACATCCTAGAAGTGACAAGATGTATCAAGACTTAAAAACTTTTGGTGGATAGGATTGAAAGAAGACATAGCAAATTATGTTGCTAAATGTTTAACCTGCTCACAGGTTAAAGCTGAACATTAGAAACCTTCTGGATTACTTCAGCAGTTGGAAATGCCACTTTGGAAATGTAAATTGATAACAATGGACTTTGTTACTAAATTACCCAAAACACAAAAAGGTAACGACACAATCTGGGTGATTGTGGACAGATTGACTAAATCTGCACATTTCTTACCAATTAAAGAAATTTTCAGTATGGAACAATTAGCTAAGTTGTATGTAAATGAAATAGTTTCACTACATGGAATCCCCTTATCTATTGTGTCTGACAGCGATAGTTATTTTACTTCTCATTTCTGGACAAGTTTCCAAAAGGCAATGGGAACCAGATTAAATTGAAGTACAACTTATCATCCTCAAACAGATGGACAAAGTGAAAGGACGATCCAGACTATGGAGGACATGTTTAGAGCCTGTGTGATAGATTTTGGAGGGAGTTGGGATGAACACCTGCCTTTAATAGAATTCTCCTACAACAATAGCTATCATACAAGCATCAATGCTACACCATTCGAAGCACTCTATGGACGGAAATGCCGAACACCTATGTGTGGGGCTGAAATTGGAGAAAAGCAATTGTCAGGACCTGAAATTGTACAAGAAACAACTGGTAAAATAATTCAAGTCAAGGAAAGACTGAAAACAGCACGAGACCGTCAAAAGAGTTATACAGATAACAGACGTAAGCCGTTGGAATTTCAAGTTGGAGACAAAGTACTATTAAAAGTCTCACCATGGAAAGATGTCATCAGATTTGGTAAGAAAGGAAAGCTAAGCCCAAGGTATGTTGGACTTTTTGAAATTATAAATGAATTGGACCAGTTGCTTATCAGCTACAATTACCTGAAAAGATGACAGGAATACATGATGTATTTCATTTATGTAACCTAAAGAAATGCTTAGCCGGTGAATCATTGGTAATACCTTTTCAAGACATAGTGGTAAATGAAAAGCTTAAGTTTGCAGAAAAGCCCATACAAATTGAAGATAGAAAGATCAAGTATCTCAAAACAAGAGATTAGTACTAATCAAAGTAAAATTGGATTCAAAAAAGAGGACTAGAGTACACATAGGAGTTAGAAACTGAAATGAAGAGAAAGTATCCTTACTTGTTCCAGTAAATCTCGAGGACAAGATTTAAAACAAGGTAGGGAGGATGTAACGGCACTCAAAAACACCACAAAGAATCAGAACCGAGGCTCCAAACACATACAACGAGACCCAGCATGAGAAACGAGGAAAATCTGATTTTTACCTCGTCGCGCTACACGACGACATAAACATATCATCGTCGCGCAACGCGACCCCCTTAGATTTGACCAGGACACTTGGCAGCCGCATGGCAGCTCTAGGGTGATGACTAAGGCCACCTAAGCCCTAGCTAGTGCCTTTGCCTATGCGAAGGTGATTAGGGATTCTCGTCGTGCAACGCGACGGGGTGTGAGAACAACTATAAATTGGACGAGATTCAGCATTTCAGAACCGTTCAATTCTTTTCTTTCACTCAAAAAACTCTCTGATATAATACCCCAATATACTACGAAGCGCTGCACCGTTGTAAGTGTTTTAACCCCTGATCACTAATTCGATACCCTGTCCGATCGATCCTGAACCCAACAACGGATGTCAAGGCACTACCTGAATAAGGCTATGATTTGCTAACTACGTTGGGTTCTGATCTCGTGATGTATCGATAAAGTTGAATTGGGTTATTATACTAACACATGTGCATTGCATATTTATTTAGGAACTCAGGAAAATCACCAGAAGATATTATTAGGAAGCTTATAGTAAAGCCCTAAGTTTGCAATGTGAGTCATTCTCTCTTTTTATCAAACTGCTTTGCAAAACCTTGAATGTATTCAGTTATATTTACAGTGATCGAGTCTTTGTATTCTACAAATTACTTCTGGTATTATGGGTTTTTGTATACATTACTTGATATAACTTCACCATTGGACAATGGGTAGCCAATGGGTGATATGACCATAGTCACAGATCCGTTGAGTGACAAGTACTTTGGAGTTTTTGTTAGATAAAAACATTGTAATCTCCATCTTGTTACTGTAAAATATAACAATGTGTCTTTTTATAAATTGGGATGTACTCGCTAGTATTTCTTGCAGATAAAATATTTTTCAAACGCGTTTCAGGTAACCCACTGTGAAAGTAATAGAAGCCAGCTATGGAGCACTGAAAGCTTAAATAAATTGGCTATAGTTACCTGAATAAAAGAAGAAATTTATATGTTCAGCAATTAGGGTTTATCCTTATAAATACATTTGTAATGGAATACGGGTTATAGCTCATTTGTTTAATATAAAAAGTTTGGTGTTTTTACAACTCTGAAAGTATTTCCTAACTACGATCCTGATGATTCATTCCGCTACAAATTTAATAAACACCGATACCACCAGTCAGGCTCGCGGCACCAGCTCCCAGGGTAGGGTCGGGGGCCGCGAAAGTGTAAGCACCTTTTTCTGTTGTATGTTGTACCTTCATTTCCTGATGTTGCTCCATCATTGTTGCCCTTTGTTCATCAATGTCCATGTGTTCTGGTGACATTCTAGTGATTTGTTAGTGTACTTCTGTTGTATCTTCTGTTTCTGATGCTTTTAAGACTTGATCTTCATCATCTGGTGATGAGCTGCTATCGAATACTTCCACTTGATTGAATATTTCATCATGCTTTTTCTGGTATGGTGAGTCTTGAGCTATCAGACAAAGCATGTTTTACGGTAAAGCAGGTACATATTTGGCAGAAGTCCAACCTAGAGTTGCATGCCAGGGCTTCATTATTGGTGATTTCCACATTCGTTCAGTCAGAGGCAGTTCCATGTCTCTTTCCTCAAAAGTTTCAGCAATTATTATTACCCAAAATCTCAGATGTGGTAGGTGTGTAGCAATTCTTCTACTTTTGGTGAATACATACTTCTTCATCAAATTAAATATCTCTGTTTCGTAATCAATGTTGTACCCTGTTATGAGTCCATACATGATTGTGAGAATATAGGTATTTATCTGATCAGTGGCTCCAATTTTTGAGGTTAAACACTTGTTCAGGTTCTCTATCATCACTTGCCAGAATGCCGGTAGTTGTTTTCTTTTGAAGTCTCCAATGTTGCTGATTCGTTCTTTGTAACCAAGCTCCTTGAATTGTACCAAAAGTTCCCCCTTTTCAGGTACTCCCATATAAGCTGCTTTAATTGGAAGCTTTAACCATTCTCTGATTTTTCTCAGAGTGATGGTTACCAAAATACTTCCCCAGAGATGAGCTTTCATCTCTTCATCACCTGTTTCCTTAAGTGTTTGAAGAAGTTGTTGTATAATGCTTTCAGGTACATCTTTCGTCTTGATCATTGGTTGATTCAATGGAAAGTTTAATAGAATTCGACCAAAATTTGACATCTTTGGTCATATAACAGGTGTTCAGTTTTATTTTGAGATTATTATCTCTTAAGGCCAGAAAGCCATCTTCTTTGATGAAGGGAACTTCATGTTCTACTATGAACATGTTGAGGTTAACAGAGGTAGATTCAGACATGGTGGATTGATGGTGAATTTTACTTTACAAAAATGAGAGGGTTTTAGGGCTTGTAAATGGGTTTTGAATTGAAGGTGAATGTTTGAGCTCCAGGGTTTGAATTGTTATATATAGGATTTGTGGGGACAAATGTGTCATGGGTTGGTTAGTATTTAAGTTGGTTTATTATAAGTTAATTGTGAAAAAACCTTTTATCCAAACCATTTTTAAATTTTTGGTAGATCTCCAACAAGACATATAATTGGAGAATACTAACGGGCATGTTATACCTTTTTATCTTGTGGGACCCTTTTGAGAAAAAGGTCCAATAATATTCCTTCTAGAAACCTGAAACCTCCTGAGTAGGTGTACATCCTTCCCCCTTTTTGAAAGGCAAAATCCAATTCAACATCATTTGGTTTGAAACATAATCAAACATTAAATGTTTTCGCAATTGACCCGATCCATGACAACACCGGCTTCCCAGACTGCGAGTTCCATTTCCATGATGCATCTAACGACCTGCAAGCATGTAGAAAGAGTGTATCAGCATAAAGCTGGCGAATTCACAGTTTTGTTTAATGAAAATCATGTAAGTGTTTAGGTTAAAGACATGTTACGAATAATAAACTCTGTACCGATTGATTGTTCGTTTTCAGTGCCCTCAACAATGTCTATCATTATTGATCAAATGTTTAAGGTGATTAGTTCAAGACCGTCCTCCCAGGTACGGTGTGAGGTTTGTCAAGCCTAATAGAGCTATCAACTAATACCCCGTTGCCTCTTAGGCAAGTAGCTCGGTATGTAAGCAGGGACTTTCATGATAGAGTTCGAGTTTATTAACTAACATCAAATTTAAACTAAAGCAGTTAAAAGTATTCCTCCCAGGAATATTAGTTTGTTTGCCCCCCCCCCCCCCGGGACGCATGCTTGTGAAAGAGTAGTGAACTCACCTTAGTTTGCTCGGTATGATAACGTACTTCTAGCGTTAGTTAATTGTTAGGTCCGTTATACGCGACCTAAGGTAGAATGTCATATAGGTGAGTATACGACTAGGGTTTTGCAATTCCCTAAGTGTCCAAACAACGATGCATTTAAGTGTTGTCAGACTAATAAGTTAACATGCAATAATACACAATGGTACCCCTTATTTATGACATCAGTGTATGAAAGTTCCAGTTAAATGTAATTGATATTAACATAAACTGCCATGTTTTGAAAACAATGAACGTGAAAGTTCTAAATACTTTGACCTTTAAATAAATTCTGAACCATATAATAAATTGGAACTCCCTCCAAGTCTATGTATGTTCAGACACTTATAAACTTAACAGGTTTGGACCTTTTAAACACCAACTATATTCGGATCTCTTGTAAACCTAACAAATGTAGATCATATAATCATCAAGTACGGCTACCAAAAAAATCTTATGCGCGGACTCAATATTTGACTCATAAATGCGGATCACTTACGTCCCCTATGTGCGGACATGAGTTATGTGGGTTATAAGTTCGGACCATTACAATATTAGACAAGTGCGGACCTCTACATGCCCACACTTAATAGACTCATTAAATGCGGACCTTACAACATCACTATATGCGGACTGAACATCATTTTAACATGTGCGGACCTTATACCCTTTAATATGTGAGGACAATATATGGTCCTTAAGTGCGGACACCCTTCAAAATCACAAGTACGGATGCATGACAAATGCGGACTGTTCAAAAAGACTTAAGTGCGGACCAATTAGTGTATTATATATGCGGATCCTTTTAAAAATACATGTAAGTGCGAACTGGTTCCCTTATTAAGTGCGGACCATATAAAAGAACACTAAGTTCGGACATTTTGAAATATTACAAGTTCAGACACTTAAAACTCCACATGTGCGGGCTCCACGAGGGTTTTTATAAGTGCAGACATGTTGAAAAACAACAAGTGCGGACGTATTATAATGTTTATAAGTGTGGACTTGTATAATGTTTAGAAAATAGGGATAGAGACTTTGTGACTTCACAAATTCTGACAACAAAAAAAAATTTCCTTCTTCAAGGTTTCCACGCACATAAACCCCCAGATGCACAGAAATCAACAATGTCAGGAATCAAATCAATCATTCTAACAGTTCTATCATGTTCCTAATATCATTAATCATCAAACAATCATTACACATTCAATTAGTCTACAACAATTATCATACATTCATCACTCATGAAGCAAAAACACAGATTGTTTGGATGTCTAGGGTTTTGCATTGAAATCAAAAGAATCAAGTTATCAAAATCACACAAGCACATACCTTAGATGGATACAGAGATGATTCTAGGAGAATTAGAAGGATCATAGATTGCTAATTTGTATGGAATGTATATGGCCAAAAGATCAGAGGAAAGATTTGGAGAAAACTACTGCTGTATAGTGAAGTTTGTGGGGAGATTAGGGTTCTGAGTAGTTATTAAAGTTTCACAAATAACTCTAAACACCCCCTAATAATATAACTTTTACACAAGAACCATATAATAACATGTAATTTACAATTAAAGCTTGTAGTTCATGTATTTGCCATGCAGCACATAATTTTCGTATAAACCATCCGTTTATAATTTTTATTCGCGTTAGTCACCAATGTTCAAGAATTAATATGTGTGTGTTACGGAAATTCCCCGAATTACCAACGTAGACTCATTTAACTAACCACAGTTAAATGCAGTGCCATGAATGTATGATTAAACTAACTGTGGTTAGGTTAAAGTAGTAACCTGAAGTTGCGGGTTGTCACACTATATATGCATATATACATATATACATATACATATATAGAGTAGG